>CAMXCT020006703.1:98631-176131 GCA_947184155.2 Cladocopium goreaui | reverse complement strand
AGAATATAAACATACACACATATGACATATATAGAATATGTGTATATGGATATATTAACCATCAGAATTGGGATTTAAACAACTAACGCTAGGAGTCACTAGGATCTGAGCATAGGATAGTCACCCAAATGTTGGTTTACTCTCCAGTCAAACATGGTTTGCTGGAAAATACTTGATGTATAAATCTGGTTGGTGGTTTCAACCCCTCTGAAAAATATTAGTCAGTTGGGATGATGACATTCCCAAAATATGGAAAAACAAAAAATGATCCAAACCACCAACCAGAAATGATTTTCCCATTAAAACCTCCGTTTAAAGGGATTTGTTCACTGCTGTGTTTGGTTACAGGAAGGTATTTGGTGAGATAACAAACAATAATGGGGATATCAGAAACCATCAATACTGCTGACATGTAAGCATCAACTATGATGGAATCTGATCATGCCCTCAAGATTGATGGAAACATTGGCAAAGTTGGTGCACCATGGTTTCCTAAATTGGCTTAAGTTGGTCGCTAGGTCGTTGGAGGCTTGATGGATACATCTAGATACTGCTAAGGGCTTACAAACTAACTCAGGGGAATAGCTTTGGGAAATGGGTGAAAGGTGATTTCACCACCAAAATATGTTACACTGTTACACAAATACTAGTGGAGATATCAACCATCAAGAGATATGATGATGCCGTCGATCCGAGGATTGCCTGCGCTACAACCTCTTCCCTTGCTTGCCCTTTAGTCAGCAACCTGGTGTTTTTTAAAGACCTCAAAGTCCTCGGCTTCATTTTTCATCGCCTCAGCGAGTACCCTGCCAGAGGCGGCGGCCACGATAAAAGCCATCCTTCCAAAGCTGGTGGCCTTTACTCTGGCGGACTCCTTTCCGAGGTATTCGGAGATCAGCTTTGCGTTTGATGTGATCTTAATGGTGCTGATCTTAGGGGACTCGGCCTCCACAAACCTCACCTTAATGAAGCTGAGAGAGAAGGCATGGCCACCACCCTTGTGAAATGAGCTGACGTTCACTGCCTTCTCAAAAATCGCCTTGGTCGCCTCCTCATTGATGATGTGCTTAGCAGCTTCATCTCTGGCTTCCGAGAAACCCACCATTTCAAAAATTCTGAAGTTAAGCAGAGACCATTTTCAGTGGGTCGACATTCATCCATTTCAATGGGTCATGGCTCGACAAACATTGGCTCCACGATAGTGGCTTTTCAGCACAGCTGGACTGGACGCCCTGTGGATCAGAAGTCCATGACACCAATGAATCAGATTTAATGAATATCCAAATATCCAATGAATCTGGGATTTTATTCCATTATTCCAGTAATATTCCCATTATTGAAATGGAAAATCAATTTTTACATTCATGAATATCCATTATTTTCCACTATGTGTCAGCTTCAAAAAAATATTGGGACATGTCCATTTTTTTATGCCGTCAAATGATGAAATCTGACAACTGTTGGCATAAAATGGCATAAATACAAATACCAACAAATGCACTGACTTTTGCGCAGCAGCACGCGTTCGCACATGGATGGTAGATGATGGTAGCTGTGTCACTGGAGTATGGTTTCGAGATTCTGATTTTGTGACTTTGCCTGAAAACTGTTGGTTTCCATGCTGCGTTTGCATGGCTATCACAGGGAAGCGATTCCACAAAGCCAATACGGTGATTTTTATTGGGGACTACTGGGCCTATGAAATGATTGACCATGGTGGATCTATGGTTACAATACGCATGGTACATGAGATCATCCCATCCCATCGTATCTTATCGCTACTCTGCACGCGTCGCAACGACATTTCGGATGACCATCCTCATGTCGGTGATCCCATTGTTTTGTCAAGCCACATTTGAAACCACCCTCCATTGAAAAAAACCATCTTTGGTGATTCAACCATGATTATTAACCATAGTTGAAGTGCCTTTAAGTTTCATAGGATTTTCCTTTAAAAACAATGAATAAACCATAGGAACTGCCCAACTTTAATACGATTTAACACAGAATTTCACATCATTCACAGCTCAGCCCGTGGATCGATCCACGGCATCCGGGGCCCCGGACTCTCATCTCGCACTGCCCGGTATGTTGAGACATGTCGGGCCTGGGGACGCATGGGATCTGTGGTTTTTTCCCATGTATCATCCGCAAAAAGAGGCACCTTTTTCCAAGGTCTGGTGGGTGGTTGACCTACCCAGTTGGGATGATATTACTGGAAAAGCAAAATTCATGTTCCAAACCACCAACCAGATGGTCCAGCTGAAGTTCAGAATTAGAGTTGTCTAATTTTGGATCGGTTTAGATGGTTTGCAGATCTGAAAAGAACTATGGTCTGAAATAGTGGCAGAATCCCTTACCCCCCTGAAACCTGGACGATCGGGATGGTCATCCCTTTGACCAAAAAAATATGTTCAAAAAAACATAGTCATTGGGATATAAAATAATCCCTACGACTATGGTTATACAACGATATATAGCCATATAAACCTACTTATTAGTGGAACTGCAGTCAAGTAAATAATGTTATGTACGCCATCAAAGTAAGAAAACATCTCTCAGGAAATCCCACTCCGTATGGAGGGGGATGTGTGATGAGTCCTTCATATCCAGAAAAATGTTGGAATTCATTTCTGCACAAGCGGTACCCTCTGGTAAACTAAGACAGCTGTGGAAAATCATCCCTTTTAATGGGTAAATCAACTATAAATGGCAATTTTCAACCGCTATGTTAAATTACCAGAGGGTACCTGAAGTGATCTGCAGATGCAAGTGCTGCAAGTTCACCTAAACCTCTAGTACGCGAAAATGCCGTTCTATTCCTCTTTTTTGAAAATATTCAGTACAGACAAAACCATTTGAGCCATTCAACATACCCCTATCCCATCTAAATATACTTGTTGGGTGTCCCAATCCTATGTTAGTTCATATTCCCCAATCACCCAGGTAGCTTCAATCAATTATCAATTGTTTTATTCCCCATATGTTAGCTAAAATCAGAACACGGCATGATAACTGATGATCAAATCAACCAGGCCTAGTTCATTGGTTCATTGATTTTTCAGTTTTTATCCTATGTTTTCATTCAACCAAATAGCCTGGTTAAGCCTGGTCAACTCATTGATATTTAAATCCTATTAAATGAGGTTTTAACAATAATAGACTACTACCCATTTGGTTGTGGTTTATACCACCTCTTTATGGTCATGACTGGGGGCATTGTTTTAACCACCAATCGTTCCCTATTTCATCACCAATCGTTGCCAGGCTATGGTGCAGTGCTTCATCCCACTGATCCAGTTGTGGTTTCGTCATAGGGCTACCACCATTTCTGGTTGGTGGTTGACCTACCCCTCTGAAAATGGCAGTTGGGATGAAATTCCCAACTGAATGGAAAATAATCCATTCATGTTCCAAAGCACCAACAAGTCATCCGTTTTTCGGTATTTTCCATGAAATAACCAAGCACACACACAGAAAGAATTCGTTTTCATCCTCAAGCCCACCATGATGTGCGGCCAAGAAGGCCTTTTTGAGACCAACCAACAGCATAATGAAAACTCACAACACACACGAGCCCAAACATGCACAAGGTTTTGAACGCCAATCGTCCGCGGTCCGCCGCCGAAAATACCTGACGAACCTACCAAATTACGCGCCAGGCCACCAATGCTTCGATTAGTGGCCGTCGAATGACGGCTTGTCACTTCTCAGTGGAGGGCACTGCCTGAATAGGCAGGCCCGCACCGCTCCAAGCAACCGTGAGGTACAGTACCGGAGTGCCACTCCCAGCCAAGTGCTTGGTGTCACACAGGCATTCCAACCGGGCCACTCTTCATCCCTCCCACAAACCAGGATCAAGTCCGCCGCAAGAGTGGTCAGTCCCAACGCCAAAGTGTAAAACTGCCAATCCGCCACTCACCCACTCAAGTCAGCAATGGCCGCCACATCGCTTGTCAAAGCAAAGGTGCGCCCTTGTGTGTGCAAAGGAGACACGCAACCGTCACAAAGACGAAGTAGATGCTGGCAAGTGCCATGCGGAGCGCATCCAAGGTAAGGTTGCTCCAAACAATCGCAAGCAAAAAAAAGCACCTATTATCACCGATTAATATCATTTAACATCTATTCAATCACCACTGTACAGATTGCATTCCACAATATTCCCAAAAACCATGCGTTTTCTTCTGGTAAAATCACCTCATGCTCCCAGAATAATCCTTTGTCCACTAATTAATTCCCATTATTGCTGGATAGTATCCCTACTATCCACTAATTATCAACAATTCCACGATTGGACTCTCAAATTCCATGGAATGTCATCCACTTACTGTCCGGTAAACTAACACAGCTATTGAAAATGGCCATAGAAATAGTGGATTTACCCATTAAACATGGTGATTTTCCAGTTCGTTATGTAAACGTTTACCAGAAGGTAACTCCCATTAAATCCCATTCAATCACCATTAAAAGACCATAAATCCCATTAAATCCCATTAAAAAAACCATTTGCCAAAGGGTATATCATATTCCATAATTATGGGAAAGTTAAATCCCATTAAATCCCATTAAATCCCATTAAATCCTATTAAATCCCATTAAATCCCATTAAATCCTAACTAAATCCCATTAAATCCCATTAAATCCCAACTAAATCCCATTAAATCCCATTAAATCCCATTAAATCCCATTAACTCCCATTAAATCCCATTAACTCCCATTAAATCCTAACTAAATCCCATTAAAAATAACATTAAATTCCAACTAAATCCCATTAAATCCCAACTAAATCCCATTAAATCCCAACTAAATTCAATTAAATCTCATTAAATGCCACTAAATCCCATTAAATCTCATTAAATCCCATTAAATCCCATTAAATCCCATTAAATCCCATTAAATCCCATTAAACCCCATTAAATCCCAACTAAATCCCATTAAATCCCATTAAATCCCATTAATTCCCATTAAATCCCATTAAATCCCATTAAATACCATTAAATCCAAATAAATCCCATTAAATCCAATTAAATCCCATTAAATCCCATTAAATCCCATTAAATCCTAACTAAATCCCATTAAATCCCATTAAAAATAACATTAAATTCCAACTAAATCCCATTAAATCCCAACTAAATCCCATTAAATCCCATTAAATCCAATTAAATCCCATTAAAATCCCATTAACTCCCAACTAAATCCCATTAAATCCCATCAACTCCCATTAAATCCCATTAAATCCCATTAACTCCCATTAAATCCTAACTAAATCCCATTAAATCCCAACTAAATTCAATTAAATCTCATTAAATGCCACTAAATCCCATTAAATCTCATTAAATCCCATTAAATCCCATTAAATCCCATTAAATCCCATTAAATCCCATTAAATCCCATTAAATCCCATTAACTCCCAACTAAATCCCATTAACTCCCAACTAAATCCCATTAACTCCCAACTAAATCCCATTAATTCCCATTAAATCCCATTAACTCACAACTAAATCCCATTAAATCCCAACTAAACCCCATTAACTCCCAACTAAATCCCATTAACTCCCAACTAAATCCCATTAACCCCCAACTAAATCCCATTAAATCCCAACTAAATCCCATTAACTCCCAACTAAATCCCATTAAATCCCATTAAATCCCATTAAATCCCATTAACTCCCAACTAAATCTCATTAAATCCCATTAAATCCCATTAAATCCAATTAAATCCCATTAAATCTCATTAAACCCCAACTAAATCCCATTAAATCCCATTAAATCCCATTAACCCCCAACTAAATCCCATTAACTCCCAACTAAATCCCATTAATTCCCATTAACTACCATTAATTCCCATTAAACACCATTAAATCCCATTAACTCCCAACTAAATCCCATTAAATCCCATTTAAATCCCATTAACTCCCAACTAAATCCCATTAACTCCCAACTAAATCCCATTAAATCCCAACTAAATCCCATTAACTCCCAACTAAATCCCATTAAATCCCATTAAATCCCAACTAAATCCCATTAACTCCCAACTAAATCCCATTAACTCCCAACTAAATCCCATTAATTCCCATTAACTACCATTAATTCCCATTAAATCCCATTAAATCTCATTAAATCCCATTAAATCCCATTAAAATCCCATTAACTCCCAACTAAATCCCATTAACTCCCAACTAAATCCCATTAACTCCCAACTAAATCCCATTAAATCCCATTAAATCCCATTAACCCCCAACTAAATCCCATTAACTCCCAACTAAATCTCATTAAATCACATTAAATCCCATTAAATCCAATTAAATCCCATTAAATCCCATTAAATCCCATTAAATCCTAACTAAATCCCATTAAATCCCATTAAATCCAATTAAATCCCATTAACTCCCAACTAAATCCCATTAACTCCCAACTAAATCCCATTAAATCCCATTAAATCCTATTAAATCCCATTAAATCCCATTAACTCCCAACTAAATCCCATTAACTCCCAACTAAATCCCATTAATTCCCATTAACTACCATTAATTCCCATTAAATCCCATTAAATGCCATTAAATCCCATTAAATCTCATTAAATCCCATTAAATCCCATTAAATCCAATTAAATCCCATTAAATCCCAACTAAATCCCATTAACTCCAACTAAATCCCATTAAATCCCATTAACTCCCAACTAAATCCCATTAACCCCCAACTAAATCCCATTAACTCCCAACTAAATCCCATTAATTCCCATTAACTACCATTAATTCCCATTAAATCCCATTAAATCTCATTAAATCACAATAAACCCCATTAAATCCATTAAATCCCATTAACTCCCAACTAAATCCCATTAAATCCCATTTAAATCCCATTAACTCCCAACTAAATCCCATTAACTCCCAACTAAATCCCATTAACTCCCAACTAAATCCCATTAAATCCCATTAAATCCCATTAACTCCCAACTAAATCCCATTAACTCCCAACTAAATCCCATTAAATCCCATTAAATCCCATTAAATCCCATTAAATCCAATTAAATCCCATTAAATCCCATTAAATCCCATTAAATCTCATTAAATCCCATTAAATCCCATTAAATCCTATTAAATCCCATTAAATCCCATTAACTCCCAACTAAATCCCATTAACTCCCAACTAAATCCCATTAATTCCCATTAACTACCATTAATTCCCATTAAATCCCATTAAATCTCATTAAATCCCAATAAACCCCATTAAATCCATTAAATCCCATTAACTCCCAACTAAATCCCATTAAATCCCATTAACTCCCAACTAAATCCCATTAACTCCCAACTAAATCCCATTAAATCCCAACTAAATCCCATTAACTCCAACTAAATCCCATTAAATCCCATTAACTCCCAACTAAATCCCATTAACTCCAACTAAATCCCATTAAATCCAACTAAACCAGATTTCATCATCGCCCAGGGACCAGCTGTTGATGATTTCCACGAATCGCACCACGGTCCGACGGAGGTCCACCTAATTTTGGCGAATCGTAGCCTCTGGGAATGGAAAAATAGAGTGGGTTAATGGGGATAGAAAAATACACAACTGGGTTTCCTGAAATTGTTGATATTAATGGATATTAATGGATATTGATGGATGGATGAATAGTGGGTTAATAGTGGGATGATAATAGGATAATATCCTCTGGTAAACCAACAGTTTGCTATTGAACATGGCCATTTATCGTTGATTTACCTATTGAAAAAATGGTGATGTTCCATAATTATTTTAGTTTACCAAAGGGTAATGGATGAAACATGAAGTGATTTGGTGCTTTTCTTGGTTCTCATGATCATTTCCCAATTTTCGAGATGATTCAGTTTTTCTATGTTTCTGCAATCCCAATTGTTCATTATAAAGTACGACTAGTTCAGGTGAATTAACTGATTTAATGCTGGTGAAACCGTATTTTGCCATGAACAAATGGGATTTTACCGTTAACAACATGGTGTTGACCATCAAGAAAGGCTGTTTATCTTGGTTCATTTGTTGGTTGTCGGTTTCACAGCTTAGCTAAACTTATGCCATGTGGTTAGCACATGTTCTCAATCCTCTATTATAGGTGATCAATCTGACTTCACCGGGAAACTTACCCTTCGGTTGGACAACGCTATATTTCAGTATAGTTCGGAAAATCATCTACAGTGATGACCATTTATTAGTTATAACTGGTTATAACTGGGATTGTACATTCTATAAACGGGGTTATAAGTAGTTATAACTGGTAAATGGCCCTAACTGTACAAACGGGTGATTTTCGGTTGCCATGATGGCCATGTTGGCCATGGCAACAAATCCCGGAAGGTAGATATACCGTATTTGGGGAGAGTTGAAATAAACATGTACTCATATACTGGTTGGTGGTATACCTACCCCCCTGAAAAATATGAGTTCGTCAGATTGGATCACCATCCCAACTATTGGGGAAAATAAAAAGTGTTTGGAACCACCAACCAGTATAAGTCCATAAGTTCTTATTTTGAAGCAATATGTAGTGATCCGGGAAGGGTAGTGAACAGGCTTTTACTACATCATGCATCTAGAGTAGTGCCACCATTAAGTTTCCAATGACCACTGAATCTGGGTAAATTATAGTATTTCACTAACCTGAATCTTGTGGCCATTTGGGCCATTCGGGGATGATTTCTATTGGGTATCTGACCATCAAAATGAAGGATTTAATTGGATTGAATGATGACGATATAATGGTGATTTAATGGTGTTTTTCCATTATTGTAACTGTAATAATTCGCTAACCTGATTCCAGGGCTCGGTCGTAGTGAGGTCGCAACATAAATTTGGTTCTGTTTCTGGCAAAATTCACGGTACGGATTGTGGGGTCATGGCTTCCACACCTAGGATTTGCTCACCATGATAGGTTGAATCACCATGAATCCCCATGAAAAATCCCATGGAAATCTCATGAACCCCGGTTTCGATCACCATTAAATCCCTATAAAGACCCATTAAATATTCATTAATCACAAGTAAATCACCATTAAACCACCATGAAACCCTTATGAAATCCCCATATTTCCAGTTGAAATCTCCATGTTTAATCACCATTAAATCACCATTAAATTCCCTTTAAACCAACGTCCACGCTGACTTCGCAAGGGTCCCTGAGGCCGAGTTGCGGAGTGAGTTTGTTGTCCCGGTCCCTTGTCCACCGTCCTGGGGAAAGCGCTGAAATTAACGGTGGATACGAAGCTTAGTGATGTGCATCTCAGTGAATGACTGGCGAACAACACTTAAAAGGAACAATTTTCATCCACAAAATATATATCATTTCATTTTTCACAAAAATGAATATATATATATATATATCATTTTTATCTACAAAATACATAAATTACATAACAAATATACCACATTGAAGAGTTTTCAAAAGAAAACCTGGTTGGTGGTTTCAAACCCTCTGAAAAATATTAGTCAGTTGTGATTATTATTCCAATATATGGAAAAATATAAAATATGACTTAACTTACAAAACCTATAACCAAACTTAACATAACTTCAACTTAACTTTCCTAAGACCTTGTATAAAAATTCATAAAGCCCCTAAGTCCATCTTAACTCAAGGCACAACATTGTATAGTGATATGGCAGGGTGCTACATACAGCATGTTTCACAACAAACGGCAACCTGCCTCTAGAAGCGATGTCCAAAGTACAAGGTTGGATTCTCAAGGTGGGTCAGACTGCGAATTCTGCGCCTCCGCCACCATCCTCGGATGAGTCAGGGATGATGCAGCCCACAGCGTCCACGCGACAGACGGCTGTCCCACCGCAAAGGCGGTTCGCTGCAGCGGCGGAGGCCTGGTGCCGCGTCCCTCCCGCCGCGCTTAAATGCGCCCAGGGGCGGGACTATATATACATAAAGCTGCAGGTACAGGAAACCGGCCACGTTTCCCTTCCCACTCATGTCCACAGCTTCGTTGCGTGTGGTAGGACATGAGTGCCACACGTCCCTGCAACATATCGAAGTTTTACATCTGCAGAATGTGCCACGCAGCCTGAAGCTGCTGATCAGTTTCTGCCGTGCACATCTCCACATCCAAGAAGCTCCAGGAAACATAAACAAAAATCACAAGTTATACAGTTATACCGAGTTACGCGAGTTACTCTTCTGAAATCTAGAACCCATAGGATCCATGTATGCTATATATGGTAACATGTACCATCAATATACCCCCTTTATGTTGCCATATATAGCATACATGGATCCTATGGGGAATCAAACTGAACCATTTCCAAACTTCCGATAGTCAAATAAAGTTCCACAGCCCATCTTTCCAGGATCGATTTCTGGCCTCACATCAAGAGGTTCCACCATCCCATCCACTTGCGAGTGGGACCATACTGGGCCTTACCAGTTATACTAGTTCTACCCGGCTATAGCCATCAATATATCAAAAAAAATAGTGTAATTAGTGGGCTTCTCAAGTTCCCACGTTCCCATTTCGCTAAGTTTTTACTGCTCATAACTGCGGGCAAACGGCCCTTTCCTAAACTGGTTCTCCAGGTTAACCAGCTGCCATGATGTCCGATGGCACAACTGGTGACCAGCTGGGGGAAAGGTTCACCACCTGCAGAATATGAATGGTCGACTGAATGAACAGTACCCTCTGGTAAACGCTTACACATAACGAACTGGAAAGATCCACCATGCTATTAATGGGTAAATCCACGAACTAAATGGCAATTTTCCATAGTTATGTTAGCTTACCAGAGGATAATGAGGTAAACCGGTATTACCACCATCACCAGTTGGATGGGATGATGCAAAAATATGAGAACACGCCATGAAGACTCACCTACAAAAAATATTCAACTACGACTGGTTACACCATCAGTACCGAACTCTAACTAACTAGGTCAACCACATTAATATAGACATAAGCAACAGTTGCCAAAGCTGTTACGATTTGCTGCTGCGATGGTTGCTGCTACATGACAGTACCATGCAGTATCCCATTATTATTGATGGATCTTTGATTGACCTTAAGTTGTCCCATTGCGTCATGACAATAGAAAACACTATCCCCAGTATAAGGATGCATATTCACCCACTATTCACATAAGAACAACTATATGCTTAATCAGCTATATAATTAGTGTTATATATCCCATTACCAATTATATTATATCCTAATAAAAACATCATTAGATTGCCATTAAATCCCATTAGATCCCCCTTCAACACCCATACAATTCCTTCAAAATCTCATGAAATCCTCATACAATCATCATTTAATCACCAATTCAAGGGAATATCTACCATAAAAGACCACATTTTGTGGGGGGTATCCCCTTACATAGGCCTTATATATGGTAGGTACCTCCAATCAATCGGTTCCTGAAATGGCCATTGACCAATTTTGGTTGGTTACCTGCCTGGCGCTGGGTCTCCACACAGGCCCATGAAGACGGACACAGCGTGTTTCCAGTCAGGATCCTGCTTTCCGGGGAGACAATTGCGGATTTACAGTAACACTTTACTGGGATTTTTAAAGAGTTTTTGATGGAATATTCATAGACTTTATTGGGTTCTTAGTATTTCATGGATTTGATTGGATCCAAAAACTTTTTTTCCTATGGGAGGTTTTGATGGGATTTAAATCGGTTTTTGGGATAGCGCTAACACTGGATTTCAATGAGGTTTTGCTGGATTTGATTGGGTTCTCATGTTTTTTTTTAAATGTTTTGTCGGGGATATATTGGAATCTTCCAACGTAGTATAGGTGAATGATAGCCCGGACCGAAAACTTTGGACATGTTACCTCTTTATCTAGCCACTTTAAAACCCATAGGTATCTGGGGTGTTGGGAGCAACCCTGATTTGGTTTGAGGAAAAACTATCCCGTAAAACTAGAAGGTTTTGCTTTATTTGTTGGTGAAGATATGCGAGACGACTTCAGAGTTCAGTTCATATGTTTATGACATGCCAATACCTATGGTTGATGCCGATATCCCATATAGAATGTGTATATATATAGTTATAATTGCCACTGGCCAAAGTCAAGCGCAAAAAACAAATCTTTAAATCCCAATCTTTTAAGCCATCAGATTCCATGAGACATATTATGAATAATCCCATTCATAAAAGCCAAAATATATTGAAACCAGTGTCATCCCATTCTTAGCCATTATTATCCCATCATAAAATCATTATTCACCGTCATTATTCCGCATTTATTGGTTAAACAATCACATATTTATGGATACAGTAATTCTCCAATATGTTATACATATTTGATATATTTAGATATTATCCATTTCATTAATATGGCTATGAGTCAAAAACCCTGGCACCCTACCCTAAAATAGCTGGTTAATGGATGTGTCTTCCCCTGTTACATGGAAATAGGTGTTGACCCATGAATCAATAGGTGATAATCCATGTGGATGGTTTTTATAGAAGTTTTTCTTTAAATATGGATGGAATTTTTCCTATTCGAATACCCTCTGGTAATTTGACGTAGCTATTGGAAATCGCAATTTATAGTTGATTTACCTATCAAAAATGATGCATCTCCACGGTTATGTTGAACTACAAGAGGGTAAATCTAGTTGAAAATGGCTATTGGAAATGGTTATTTGTAGTTGATATACCTATTAAAAATGGTGCTTGTCCAGTTCGCAAACTGTTAATTTACCAGAGGATAATCCCACAATTTATTGCTAATTCATCTCCACGAAAACCTCCTGCTTCACCCAAAAATTGCACCTGGAAGGACAAGTGATTGGGCCAGGGCCTGGAATAAATTTGAAAGCTGGTAGAAAGGCACTGTTCATGGGAGACATCATGAACATATGTGGAAAATCTATGGGAAATCATGGGGAAAATCATCAACTGGTTGGTGGTTGACCTACCCCTCTGAAAAATGATGGAGTTCGTCAGTTGGGATCATGAAATTCCCAACTGAATGGAGGAATGGAAAGTCATCATCCATTCATGTTCCAAACCACCAATCAGTGTCAACAGTTGTTATTTCATTCATATTTTGGGAATGAATTTGAATTTCAATCATCATGTCTCAATTCATGTCCCAACCACCAACCAGCCACTATATCCCAAATCACCAATGATATTCCCCACAAAATCATGCTTCTGCTTGGTTAATCCCCAAATGGTCCAGCCACGGATTTCGGGGGTTTACCCTCTGGTGATTTGATGCCGCTGGACACGGACCTGGAGCCTTGGCAGACCCAGGGGCCAAGCAGAACCCCACCATTCAGACTATGGTTACTATGGCTGGTTGGTGGTTGACCTACCCCTGTGAAAAATGATGGAGTGAAAGTCAGTTGGGATGATTATTCCATTCCCAACTGAATGGAAAAATAATCCAAATGTTCCAAACCACCAACCAGCCACCATTCATTGTCGATCTCTGACGCTTAAACTGCCCCACGTTCGACTGTTGGCTTTCATCGATTTGAAAAACTAGGCGACGGATGGCCCGAGAGCGTAGAGGAGCAGAGTCTTCTATATTGCAAGACAATATATTAAAGATGTATGATGGCAGACGAGAAGAGTAGTATCAAGACAATCAAGTACAAGACAATATTTTGCATCGTATCTTTCGTATGGTTTTTAACACACAGAACCTTGTACAGACAGACGCTTTTGCACACAGAAGCTTTTACAACACAGAAGTTTTTACACAGAGAGACTTTTACACTCAAACGTTTTTACACACAGATGCTTTTACACACAGAAGCTTTTACAGACACTTTTGCACACATAGGCTTTTACACACGGACGCTTTTACACACAGACGCTTTTACACACAGATGTTTTTACACACGGAAGTTTTTACACACAGACACGTTTACACACGGAAACTTTTACGCACAGACACTTTTACACACAATAGGCTTTTACCCACGGACGCTTTTACACACAGACGCTTTTACACACAGACTCTTTTGCACGCAAACACCTTTACATACAGACGTCTTTACACATAGAAGCTTTCACACACAGAGGCTTTTACACACAGACATTTTTACACACGGACACTTTTACACACAGACACTTTTACACACAGACGCTTTTACACATAGAAGTTTTTACACACAGAAGCTTTTACTTTTACACTCAGACGCTTTTACACACAGAAGCTTTTACACACGGAAGCTTTTGCACACAGAAGCTTTTACACACGGACGCTTTTACACACAGACGCTGCGTTTACACACAGAAGCTTTTACACACAGATGCTTTTACACAGACGCTTTTACACACAGACGCTTTGACACACAGACGCGTGTACACACAGACGCTTTTACACACAGAGGCTTTCACACACAGACGCTTTTGCACACAGACGCTTATACACACAGACGCTTTTACACACAGACGCTTTTGCATACAGACGCTTTTACACACAGACGCTTTTACACACAGACGCGTTTACACGCAGAAGCTTACAGATGCTTTTGCACACAGACACGTTTACACACAGAACCTTTTACACACAGACACATTTACACACAGGGTTACCGCGGAGGTTGTAAATTTGCAATTTTACCTCAGTTTTTGGCGATCGAACCTCATTTCGTGCGAAAGGGTTGCCGCGGACATTTCAAAATCGCAATTTTACATCAGTTTTTGGGGATGGAACCTCATTTCGTGCAAAAAAGGGTTGTCGCGGACATTCCAAAATCGCAATTTTACTTTCTTTAGTTTTTGGCGATCGAACCTCGTTTCGAGCGAAAGGGTTGCGTTTCGTGCCGTCTCGTTGGCACTGCCCCGCGCCTTCAAGAGAGAAATAGAAAAGAAGGATAGAGTAAGAGCGCAAGAGAGCAAGAGGGCAAGAGGGCAAGATGTGAAGATGTGAAGATGTGTGGATGAGAAGATGTGAAGATGTGAAGATGTGAGGATGTGAAGATGAACAGATGTGAAGATGAGAAGATGTGATGTGAAGATGTGAAGATGAGCAGATGTGAAGAGCAGAAGATGTGAAGATGTGAGGATGTGAAGATGTGAGGATGTGAGGATGTGAGGATGAGAAGATGTGAAGATATGAGGATGTGAGGATGAGAAGATGTGAAGATGTGAGGATGTGAGGGTGAGAAGATGTGAAGATGTGAGGATGTGAAGATGAGAAGATGTGAAGATGAGCAGATGTAAAGACGAGAAGATGTGAAGATGTGAGGATGTGAAGATGTGTGGATGTGAGGATGAGAAGATGTGAAGATGTGAAAATGTTTGACAGACCCCCACTATTAGAAGAACCCTTCGCTCAGACGCTCTCGGGGAAAATGGTATATATCGAGTGAATTCGAGCTAGTCCACAGGGTAGTCTCAATCAGTGGATGTATGGTGGCAGTTTTACAAGAAACATATTTGTTACACCCAAACAAAATGGCAAATAGCATATGATCAAATAGATGTGAGTGCAGTTACCGGATAGAATGACAGTTGTTGAAAAAATCATTCGCCAAAAAAATGATGGTCAAATCATGTTAAACCACCATGTATTCAAAGTTAATCATTTGTTAAAATCATTTTTATTGATGGTTTTAACCTCCAATGTTTGCCAAATATGGGGGACTTCCTGCAAATTGATGCGTCCAATTCTGGGATAGTCCGACCGGGGGGATTGATTCAACGGATTGGTTTCAGGGAAAAAATACCGAAAACACCCATGTTTCACAGGAAAATCGATGGTTTCCGGTGACGATTTTCCCCCAATCCATGGATGTTAAACATGAAACTAGTTTTTTCCCACACACGCAAGCATTCCATGATTCATTTTTCACCATCCCAGTGAAAGAGCATAAAAGAGCCACTACAGAACAGTGATGAACCGACTCATCAAGTCGATCAATCGAGTCTCCCCGAGTTTGAGACCTTACAAGGTGGTGCTCCAATGATTAAGTCCATCTATAACCCCCATGATGTATCTAAAACCCAAGTTATTGGAGTTATGTTCGCCAACTTAGCAAACGACCCCTGCTCCACGTTGTACCAACCCCTGCTCCGTGGATCCCGGCCGCACAGACACTGACCTCGGGGAGATTTCTTCAAATCTAGAATCTACAAGGGCATCATTGGCGGTTCAAAAACCATATTCTTAGTAACTGGTAATCTAGTGTATGTAATGTACTGGTAATGGTTAGTAAATCTATCTGGTATGTGAACCACTTAATGATACTTAATGGACCCCTATATTTCTATGGTATATGCATGTATATCCCATATAAAACTGGCTTACAAGTTATGATCTGCTACCAAAAATTTTGGATTCCTGGGGTGTACCATTGGGCCCTTTGTGGGCCCTTTGTGGGTGGCCCTTTGTGGCCGACTTGGTATACTCTGTGGATCTACTGAGTCAGCTGGCTTTTCCCACACAGAATTTTCGCTTTTACCACTGGCTGATCGGGCGCAAGTGGTACTATTTCCTGCCAGCTGATGACTAGTGTTGCGTTGATGAACTCAATGGTACCCAGTTGGGGGAAAACTTGGTAATCTACCACGGCAATGCCGCATATCCCCATTAGTAGATCCCATTAAGATGGACATTTCCTAAATTTGGGGTACCCCAAATCATCCAAAATTAGGCCATCTTAGATCATTTTAGTATTGAACCCCATGGTTCTAGGGATCCCCAGTTTAAGAACCACGCAGAGAATTAATTTTTCACAGCATGATCCATGCAATCGCTTGGCTTGTAGCCGAGTTAATCACCACCATGTACTGGTCGCAAAACACTAATAAATCATCCCCAATAGGAGGTTTATTGTTTGGCATACCCCTGTAGGGAATGATTTATTTAGAATCACCCCCAGTGGGTTGCTGGAATGGTGACTATTGCCCACTCATCTTAGTGTCTAATACCCTTAATTTTGATGGTTTGTCATGATCTCTCCATTCACCTGACCACTTGAGGGTACAACTTGTAGTGTTGCTCAAAAACTCCATTGTGTATCATTATGTATGTATCTGGATAAATTAGACTAATTCGCCAAGCTAAAATAAGAATATGTTGGGGGACCAGTACTACTGTGTACTACAAAGCTTGCACAAACACGTTCCAATACTACTGTGTACCACACAGCTTGCACAAAGCACTTCCTAGTACTACTGTGTACTACAAAGCTTGCGCAAAGTCGTTCCGAGTAGTACTGTGTACTACAAGCTTCCCCCATAGACACGGCGACGTCAGCGCATCAAAACCACCGAGGTTTTGTAGCTTTCCCCAAAGACACGGCGACGCCAGAGGACAAGCAGAGACGAAGGTTGCAGCTTCCCCATAGACACGGCGATGCCAGAACGATGTTTTGCAGCTTCCCCCATAGACACGGCGATGCCAGAACGATTTGCAACTTCCCCCATAGACACGGCGACGACAGAACGCGGTTTTGCAGCTTCCCGCATAGACACGGCGACGTGAGCGCAGCAAAACGAACGAGATTTTGCAGCTTTCCCCATAGACTCGGCGACGACAGAGGACAAGCAGACACGGAGGTTTTGCAGCTTCCCACATAGACACGGCGACGCCAGAGGAGAAGCAGAGACTGAGGTTTTGCAACTTACTCCATAGACACGGCGACGTGAGCGCATCAAAACGACCGAGGTTTTGCAGCTTTCCCCATAGACACGGAATTTACGACGCGAAAACGACGCGAAAAACGATGCGAAAAACGATGCGAAAACGTCGCGAAAAACGTCGCGATATAGCCCCCAGACCACCAGATTATAAACGGGAACCCTTCGTTACGCATTCGGGAAAAAGCACCGCATGGCACACGCTCATCCAAGCACGCTGCCAAGAATCATCGCCTCAAGCCGAGTCGATTGTTCGCAATATATGCGGTGCGGGTAGAGGCCGGCAACTCGCTCCAAGCGGGCTGCGGTGGTTGCCGCTCGGCCTCGGGGAGGCGGGCACACCGTCCAGCGCGGTGCACATTGCCTTGCAACACCACAAGTCCGTCAAGGCGTTGCCCTCGCCAAGATTTGGGGTTGGGCGGTGATCACCGCGTCCGAAGGGCAATCCATGCTGCATGCGGTGTGACCCAAATTAACTTGCATGACATTATATTATATTAAGCTATATAGTTTGCTTATAGATGGATACACACATAGATTATATTATATTATGTTCTGTTATTGAATAGTATTATATTATATGTTATTATATTATTCTATTATATTATATTATATTATATTATGTTATATTATATTATATTATATTATGTTAAATTATATTATGTTATGTTAAATTATATTATGTTATATTATATTATATTATGTTATATCATATTATATTAAGTTATATTATATTATATTATGTTACATGATATTATGTTATATTATATTCTGTTATATTAAATTATATTAAAGATTATATATTATATTATATTAAATTATATTATATTTTATTATACTCTATTATATTGTATTATATTATATTCTATTATATTGTATTATATTATACTATATTATAATATATTATATGATATTAAATGATATTATATGGTATTCTATTAAATTATATTATATTATATAAAATTATATGATATTATATGGTATTCTATTATATTATATGAGTGCGGGACGTTGTGGGTCCCCAGTTTTTACGTCATTTTTAGCTGTTTTTTGTTATTTTTAATGCATTTATTTTATTTCTTCAAATAAATTCTTACTGATTAAGTATGGTTCTAGATATGACAAAGTTTATTCTAAGTTCATCGAGTTAAGACATAATATGAACATTTTTATTAAAATTATATACTGCGGCACATACCCTAAATCGCATTTGAATTCAAATAATGACGAAACAAAATCTATGCTACATCTTGGGGATGCCAAAGCAAAGGAGTGTCAAAGGAAAGGGATCTCAAAGCCAATAGTATGTCACTGCAATGGGATGGCAGAGCAATATAGAGAATGCTAGTCGATAGAGTGGAGGCCAGTGCGATAGAAGTGGAGATATGACAGTGCCTTAGAGAATCAAATATGATATGGTTGCAGGAGTCTTGAAAGGAAGATCACGAAAAGAAAGATGAGCTGAACACCAGCTGCAAGCCACCTGATGAAACAAAGGCCAAGAAAAAGAGGACCAAGGCATGAAGGTTCAGAAAGTACCAAATGGAAAGAAGAAATTTCGTACCCAGACTCCGAAACGTTAATGTCAATCTATGGTTTTTTCCGGTGCTTCATTTTGCTTCTCTGATTTATGGAAATCCATTATTTGGATGTTACAAGGGGTTGCGTCTTAGCAGTTCTAGGTTATACATATTTAAACAATATGTGTATTCACATGGACAATTTCTTGTATGGCGTGTTGCAATCTATTGCTGATTATGGCATTGAGACGTGGAAGATTTCATGAGCAAGCAGTAACGATTCAGTGCGTGCATCTTCTCTTTTTTGTCCGACGAGCGAGACAGCTGTGAGAGATTTTGAAGCGGAACCGCTCTGGCACCTTTGATTTGATGCATTGCACCAACGAATGACGGAATTGCAAAATGATGGCGGAAGAGTTTGGGTTTGGGAAGATGTTGGAAATATCTTCTAGTCCACATCATCAAATCATTTCTGTGCGGGTCTCTTCAAGACGGCTTGCTTCTTGACCCTACACTTATATTTGCGGCTGGCTGGCTTCTGCAGCACGCCGGCTCGCTTCAAAGTGGACTTACGGGCAGACCAAGGATTGAGGTGCTGCATGTCATCTAATTTTTGCAAATGATTGTGTCGACGCGAGTAAGCCAACACATAGAATCTTTGGTGTTTCGCGTTCATGGAGTTGAATGTGGAGCTGTACCCACGGAACCACGAAAACACCTGTTCAGAAATCGATGTGTTGACTCTTTTCAGTCGCTTATCGATTGCTGGCACCACAGACGGGGAACATTTACATTTGTTGCAATGTCCCTTTGCGTGGAATTTGTCTACACACCAGAACTTGACAGGCTTCAAATCCTGTGTGTTCTTAGCCTTCTTGAAGATGCTACAGGCTCGATCGTAGAGTACTGCATCCACTTTGGGATAATGCGGTAGCAAATTTTGCACAAGATTGAGCGCAACATCCGAATTCTCTGGATCTTTCATCTCAAAAAGGCCTAGGATGACTCCGGTCCCAGGGTGTGTCGCCATGAACCAGCCGTTGTAGAACAATTTGACATGGCCATCCTTCCGAGGACGACCACCGCGAGCTGGTGCTTCATGATAGCACTTTGTGGCGATCTTCTCGTGGCCATCGACAGCGATCTCTTTGACAGACTGCGACATGCGATGGGGAGTTTCGATGGTTTGCCACCATCGGTGGAAGTCCCGAAGATGCCCTTCATGCACAGGATCATCTACGCGAATTGTGCGAAGTTTCTGAATGGAAGTGCTTGGCATAGTGGATTTCCACATGACCGACAGTTCGCTCATGACATTCCAGAGAAGACCTTGTTTGTAATGCTGCAGAACAATGCATATATATTCCTACATATTGATTGTTTCATCATGACAGACTCGTTCCAAACACAGTGGAGAAACTGATAATATACACATAGGGCTACCAATAGTATTAAGTAATTGCTCAACAGAAAACAATAATGATATATATATATATATATGAATATTCTCTTACATACATATACGAAAATTAAATATATATATATATATATGTACTGCATCAGACTGGTTAATAGATTGAAGCAAATTTTTTCATCCATACCAAGAGACGAGCCAATGCATAGTCCTTGTGAAATCGAGCATGTGCATGGTCATCTGCCCATAATGCGTTCGTTTGGGACCAGGCGATGGCGTGATTGCTCAAGTAGCCTCTGAATTGCAGGGCATCGTGATAAGCAAGGAAGGAGACGTGGAACCCGGTGTTGGCGGTCACAAAGATATACTCGGCCTGGTTGGGATCGAGCGAATTGGTCTTGATGCCGTTGCTCCACACGAAGTTGTAGTAGTGGGAGGCTTGGCATGACTTCTGTCCACATCGCATAGGCTGGTGCAGGACAGTCTCGGGACCTTCGAGTCTATAAACTGTTGCCGTAGAGAACTGTTTGCTCTTGGGATATAGACAAGATCCACACAGAGCACAATTCTTGAGGGGTGTTCGCACGGACTTCACTGTGGAGGATCCATCCGCACGGCCACGACCTTGCAAGTGATATGCCTCTGACATCGACATTTCCGTCTTCAAGTGCATCTGTTTCAGTTCGAAGAAAGTCAATGCATCAGATTTTTCCAAAGCAGATGCAAAGGTTTCCCATCGAGCAGTCACTTCGAAAGAAGGAATCTCAGAATCAAATAGCCTTGCCTCATCCTCAATCATCACAAAGGACCACCAGTGTCCTTGACATTCTCCAGAACGTTCATGACAAAGGATCGGGTGCGCTGGGACAACGGAGAGCAACTCATCCTTGGAGATGCAATGCAATTGCCAAGCAGTGTCGGCTGCAGAGTCTGCATCTGCCAAAGCTTCATTGAATTGATGAGCGGAAAGCGAGGACTCTGGCTTGTCTTGCAAAACTTGGCGCAAACTACTGAGATCAACATGAGGTGCAACACCTTGAACAGCAAAGAGCAAACAGTTTGCCGGAGTGGAAGGAATTTCGACTTCCATCATGTTCACGATGTTCTTGCACACCAACATATGCAAGAAAGTCTTCATACTTTGCGGCTCACTTTTGATCTCGACGGGGATGATGTTGTGGGAAGTTTCTGCGCAAGCACGATGCAACCAAAAGAGATCTTGCACAGATGTGCACGACACAATGCCTCCGTCAAAGAGAGCAACCTCCATTTTCACATGCGCATGGGTCCGAATGGTGTCCAATAGGTCAGCTTCATCGAATGATAGCAAAGAACAAAGCCGACTGAATTCAGGATGTCTGCGATCATTGTACAAATCAGAAAGATGAGTATGTCTGTGATCTTGTAGAATCAGATGAGCAGCTGCCTGAACTTCTTCCCCAAGCTTGCGGAGCCATGGAATATCGAAACGCGGGTTGCCACCGTAGAAGATGCGGATAAGTTCCTTTTTTGCCTCCTGGACATCAACGCAAAGATACTGAGCCAAAACTGACCGCCATGACTTGTAGTTCTCACAGAAGAGACGAAGCATCTGGAAACTACCTGCCTCGTCCAATCCCATATCTCGAAGTTTTCGCAAGAGAAGACGAGGATGGCAACAAGCTGCATCAATCTCAATGGCATGGGGGAAGGCTTTTCCACGAGCTTCTCGAGTGAGTTTTTGTGCAGCAGGGCCACGAGCAAGTAAACGACCATAATTGGGGGCCTTGTAGTACTCGACAGAGATAGTAGAAAAGCGCCCCACGCGAACTCCTTCAGAAGCATGACGATCAACATAGGCCCGAAGCTGCGAAGTCCTTCTGTCTGAGCCACTTTCCAAGTAGGCTTGCAAAGCCTCCAAGTCCACTGTTTCCTGCAATGTTGCTACAGTCGGCCGGATTTGAGATGAGAGACTTCCGTGATGAGTGACATTTCCTTGACATTCATTTTGCAAGTCCACAAAGAGATTTGACTCCCATTCTTGCTGCAGATGCCGCAGATCAAAGGTGCAGCCCCAATCTTTCCACTGACCGAAAGCAAGCGCACCACCATGAGCATCCATAGCTGCAGCCAAAGAAGCCCAATCCACCAAGAGTTTCTCGAAAGCATGCTGATCATGTTGACGAAAGAGTTTGATGGTGGAGTGATCCAAGGCAGAAAGAAAGAACTGCAACTTGGTTCGTCGACCACGGGTAGACTGCACAGCTCCTGGAATATCTTCAACCTTTGAAATGAGATACTCCTTGATGAATGTCTTCATGGGCGTTTTCCGATGCACGATCGTGATCAATTCGTCGTTCTCTGTCTGGAGGTCAATGTCTGTGCCTGGAGGAGGGCCATTCCAGCCGGACAAGCGAGAAGCCAACCAATTGGTGTCGTTGACCAAGTCCTCATGTACATGGCTAAGATCCAGGATCATTTTCAAACATTCATCCAAAGAGTTTTCCTGAAAGAAGGGCAAGCACCAATCTCGAAAGAAACATGAAGCCGTTGCAGGATGTGTCAAGAAAGGGACCAGCTCATCTTGCGGAATGAGACGGAAAACCCCGTGTTCATAGTTCACTGCATGGTCGTCAAGCACGAAGCGAGCCTTCCCCATACGAAAGCAAACGATGCGACGCTTGAGATGCTCACAAGCCTGGAGTCGATCTCGACACTCCTCGATGGTCGGGATGTTCTCAAAGTTGAGTTCCTGAACTTTCATAGATGACCCAAATCGTCGTTTGGATGTAAATCCATAATTGACACGACAATCTATTTCTTCATCGACGATGAATCTTTTCCAAAGATCTGCAACGAATCTTGCGTGCTGATCCATTTCCTGGATACGCACATTCGCCTTGTTCCATGCGAACTCGGCAGACTTGCGGAACTCCTGTCGATCCAAGAACACGCCACAATCCAAAGTTGCAGATTGATCTTCACCTAATACAGCACGATCAAGATAAGCTTCCATCCCCTTGCCATCGCCGCCTTTGCCAATCTCGAAGATCATCTTTGAAGTGCAAGCCTTTTTGAATGCGGCATGTAAAAAACAAAGTTTCACTTGAAAGATATGTTCGTTCTGAAAGTAGAGCGACTCCAAGAACAAACGTAATCCTTCTTGATGCTGTTGGAGATTGATGTTCGGATACTCCTGCAAGAGGTTTTCTATGTAGAAGGCATAGTCCACATGCATGTAGCAGTCATTGGACGGGCTTTTGCTTGCAGGTTTCCAATCTGCATCCAAGTACACGTCTCTGAAGCAAACACCCTGTGACTTTGGCAATGGAGTATCCCATTCAAGAAGAAAAAGCTTTGAGAGTGACTGGACCTTGTTCGAATCCCAATTCACTCGGAATGAAGCTAGCATGTCTGCACATCGACGAAGCCAAAGTGCTTTCCATGCCTTGTTGGATGTGACTTGCCGCAGATGGTCACTTGCTTCTTTGGCCACATTCCCGAAGAAATGGAGAGCGTCATGGACATGTCCTTGGATCGTATCAGAGACAACATCCCGAATAGCATTCCAATTCCATGCTGGTCTTGCATCTCCTTCTTGATCTTCGAAGTGCTTCGAGACGGTCAACAACAAACCTTCAACAGCAAGAAATAGATCCCAGACTTCGATGGTGAGAGACGGCTTCATCTTCCACACACCATTCTCATAGTAGAACATTTGACGATCATGTGCACGCCAGTGTTCACCATCAACAAGCATAATGAGAAGAAGCTTCTGCTTCGTCGACATTTGGTAGTTGGAAACATTCATGGATGCGATGCAGTTCATGAGCTCCATCATTGTGCGAACATGGACAGGAAGATTTGGATAATTGTTGCTACCCCATGTGCGATAGTTCTTCCATACATCCAAGAGTGATTTGGCTTGTTCAGGTCGAACATCAGGAGGAGGAGGAGCGAGATGGGCAGAGCGCTGCACATCGGAAAACGCACGGAACCTGAAAGAAAAGCAGGAGACAACTCAAGTCTATGAAGCGGTATGCCACAGCCATATGAACAACATGAAATACGAAACTGTATGGCTAGAGAAATCCGAATACTGGAAAGCTGGAAACATACGTCCGAGAAACAGATCACGACCACGTAGACGCTTCGCAGGAGGCGCATCGATTTCGGGCGGTTGCACTTCGGGCGATGAGGCTTGGAGATGTGCTCCATCCGGATAGTCGGCGTCCATCGCCATCTCGATCTCTTGAGTCAACCCCACTGACTCAGACATGAGCAACGATGGACGCACAAAAGACAAAACTTAGGAAGTTCGTGAGCTGGTCAGGCGTGCTGCGGGAGAGTAAACATATGAAACACAAACATGATCGACGAGACTGTCGAAGTTCATGCGCACATAAGTAATATGCGGACCAATACTTGACAGGCAAAGATGAATGCTGACAGTCGAGAACACTCGAAAGACAACATCTAACACAAATCAAAAATGCGGCTGCCAATGTTGACATGCAATGATGAATGCAGAGTTTCGAGAATGTTTGGAAGACAACATGCAACGCAAGACAGAGTGCACGTAATTTCTTTTCCGACCATCCAAGTCCAATCGCTAGCACGGAGAGACATATGCTGATACGTCTTTCCATGACGTGTTCATAAATGTGGCATCACTGGAACAATCGCCCGAGACGATCAAGTCCATACTAATTGCAAGAAAAGAAGATTGGCATTGATCCATTCACTATCTGCACAGTCATCAGCGGGATCAGGTAACATCGGACGAAAACGAGCATGCTCATCGACCTCGAATGGGCAAAGTCGACGAACGATGCGGTGAAGATCTTGCCGACGGCCTTCTTCGTCACAGACTTGGATGGAACGTAACAGCTCTCTGGCTCGTTGCATTTGTCGTTCCCAGATGTTCTTTGGCACGATGTCATCGACGCGAGGGATGAAAGGTTGAACATTGGCATAGCGCAGAATGATCTCGTCATATTTCCGCACCATCCCATCTCGCGCCATTGTCCTCTTCATGGAACGCTGAGTATCGGAAAGCATAGGAGGTGGTCCAGAGGCCATTGCTTCGAAGAATCTTTTACACAAGTTTATAGAGCGAGCGATATGCAGAGCCAGACTGCACATGAGAAAGCACAGTCAGAATCAACAAACAGCATGAGTGGATGCTGGCAGTGTGACAAGCGATCCGGAATTTGTTGCAGCTGAACTACAGATTAGAAGTATCGTGAATATAATTCTATTTATTGGCGTTTTATAGATATTGTTATTTAATTTTTTTTGACCTTTTGCAGAATATGGATCGTGATCCTTATTTGGTTGAACATTCAAGTATGATTGCATGCATGATGGCCCAGGGAGCCAACTAGAGACAAATGACTTTTCTAGCAAACAAGATACCCTAGAGAGTTGCCAAGAGACAGATGCACGTGTAACGGACAAGGATGAGGCTGAAGACTCAATGGCTTAAAGAGCCTCCAAGGTACAGACGAGTGTGCAGCAAACATGATAGCCCAGAGAGTTATCTGGAGACAGACAACATTGTAATAGACAAAATAGCCCAGAGAGGCACCTAGAGACAGATGACATTGCTTGAGGCAAGATAGCCCAGAGAGCCATCCAGATTTTTTATCATCTTATTCTTCGTGTTCCCTTTATACCTGTTCTCCTTTTGTTTTCTTGTCAAGGCCATGGGATATCGAAGCAATGGAGGGGATCCCAGTCTGCTTACTATGGGGCAGAGACCAATCAAACAGAATAGGAGACAGGACAGTGTCTCCCTAGATGGGCTATCTTGGTGGCTCTAGGTGGCTCTCTGGGCCATCTTGCCTGCTACAGCCTCGTATGGTATTCTTATGGGATTTCCAGTGGGTTCTTATGGGATTTCTATGGTATGTCTATGATATTTCTATGGAATTCCTATGAGATGTCTGAGGGAAATCTATGATATTCTTATGGGATTTCTTTGTGGTACCTATACTAATTCTATGTTATATCTATGATATTTTCAGATGATTCCTCCCCTCCCCTAGCTGGGCTATCTTGGTGGCTCTAGGTGGCTCTCTGGGCCATGTTATCTGCTACAGTCTCATATGTTATTCTTATATGATTTCCACTGGGTTCTTATGGGATTTCTATGGTATGTCTACCTTGTTAGTTTATACGCCTGTCCGTTGCGTTTGCAAACACTCTTCAAAGCAAATTATCAGGACGCATCAGGTAAGCATATGAGATATCCACAGAAACAAGAAAAATAGCAAGAAACAAGAACAAGAACAGAACACAAATGTAAGAAGCTCCACGACAAGAAAAAATATATCTGGGTTTGCTCTATAGGCCGTCTTGGGAGAGGTAAAGGGGGGGGTCAGCCCAATTTTTTTTTTTTCGTTTGTTTTCTGTGTGGCTCTTTCTTTCCTGTGAATTAGAAATATAATCAGAGTCAGGTGTTCCTCAAGTCTGCTTGTTAGTGACACTACAGATTCATAAGCATGAATTCCGTAGACGTAACATTTTTCCTAACAAAGATTCATATGTAATCTGTCACGTCGTCTGTCCAGACATGTGGAAACGTGGGAACTGAGAAACGTGGGGACTGAGAAACGTGGGGACTGAGAGCGTCCCTTTCTGTAAAAAATAGGTCTTATATATGGTAGGTACCTCCAATCAATCGGTTCCTGAAATGGCCATTAAAAACTGGGAAAGTGATGGAACAACTGAGGAAAAAAATGGGCAATGCGAGGTTGGATTCAGTCTCCATGTTTTCCTGGAATGAAGCTCTGGAATGAACCCATGACACCGAAAATTGCTGAAAAAAACATCGGCAAAAAGCATTTTGGCCTCAGAACTTCTCAGAACTATATACCGGTACGTACCTGTTCAATAACGGTTCCACCAGAATATCATAATAAATATCCCCCCTGTTCAATAATGCTTCCACCATATCATAATATCCCCATAACATAATATATCATAGTAACCATAGTATTATTGAAATCTCAGAACTTCAATAACGGTTCCACCCACCGGACTTGACAATGAACATCCTATCCCATCCATCCAGACCTCCGACTTGTGTCATGAGTTCCTCCTCCACCAGGGGCGGTTGGACATTGAGCCCACTCCGCGTGGAGGCCTTGGGCCATGGATGGCCCCTTTGGGGGCTGGGGAACCCAGAAATTCCATGGTTGGTCATGATGAAGTGTGAACAATTCCAGGGTGACACTCCGGAATTTTTTTCGGACCGGCCAAAATTCAGGGATCACGCAAATTATCAAATGACGATTGGACGACAGCTAGGGCAGCTAGGTCTTATCCATGTCCCCCCTATGCCTCAAATGGGTTTGTCTGAAAATGGGGTGTATCCCCAGGAATGACCATGTAAATAATTATATAATTATATACAGTGAAAATAATGGTTAACTGGTTAACCAGAGGGAATTGGGTGGTTCAACCATCATTCTTAGAAAAACCCAAATCAGGAAATGACCGTCCCCTCAACTCACATAGCCCCTGAGAATCAGCCATTTTTTTCGAGGAAAGTCGTGTTAGACCCCTATCATCCCCTATCCATCACCAGGTTCACCAGGGTTCCCATGCACTGTGGAAGTGCGTGTCCATGCTTGACGCATACGGCGACACGTGCTGCATGTCACTTCAAAATTACGTGATCTGGGCTGTGCTTCTGTCATCCAGACATCATGTGTTTACAAAAACCAAGTCTCATTGAAAGCTTCGTTTTGAAGATGTTGCTGGTGTCCAAAAAAAAACACAAAACCAGGTGATACTGTGGATGGTTGCGAAATCCTGCACCAGTTGATAGATGGTAAACATCCCACTATTTATAGGGTTTCAACCATCCTTTAGGTGGTGCAGGATTTCTCCCATCTTTTTTGTTATAACACGATGATATATGCAGTATCATTTCGGGATCTCATCGACCACGCCAGTCGAACTGTAACCAGCTTGGTGAACTTCAGGGGCCCAAGCTATTCAAAAGTCCAACTGAAGAACACATCTGAGCAATAAAACATAATGAAACACTTCAAAAAAAAATACAAAGAAAAAATAAACCACACGGTTTATGTGATCCTTGTTGACTGATTTGCATGAAAATTACTGATCAACCATGATCAACCAAGATCTTGAGAAACAACCAGGAGCTGCAGATAGGCCAGGCGAAGATTCGGAATGACATGTGACATTTTGGTTTTCTCAGAATCAAAACCCGGATCTGTCAAGCCATGGCTGGCATGTAATTGAAATCTAATTGGGGATTGGGAAGTCCTATGATGTATGAAATACATTGAAATACTACAATTGACCGATGTTGTGTATCCGTTCATCTACCATTTCTGAGCCATACCCTTTTAGGAAACCGTCGAACTTTCGTATGGCAACGCCGAAAGGCGTATCTCCAGTGCTCTCCAATAAGGGACTAGATATGATACCTGGATCGATGAGCCCTAGCAGCTAGAAATCCAAGCCTTTACTTTCTATTCATTGTAGGTCTTCTGAGTCTTCTTCGAGAAATATCAAAAGATGATTCCGAAGATGGAGCCGAAAATCTCATCTGCAAAATGGGATGTATCAGCAACATCACCCGTTCCTGGAAATTTGATGCGTACCGGCCTCGGCTCGAAACCATCGCCCCCAACACAGTGCCTGAAACGACTCATCACCAAATCTGGGTAGACAAAAGGTACTCAATGTGTTGGTGCACTATTTGTTGCTTCAAGTTCCACTTCAAGCTGTTGTACCCATTGGTTTCCTGCATAAATTCTTCATACTCCTCATCTTTTAGGATCCAAATTCTGGAGTGAAACTTGTCTCCAAACCACAGCACCCCTCGGTATTCAGCCCTTTTTTTCTGGCGAAAAAGGGCTAGTTCTTTCGGGCTGCGCCAGACAGGCCGCTCCAAACGCGGAGCAGCCGACATTGGGTGACCTCGTGTTATCATGATTATCGGGATGATTGATGCTACTATCATTGCTGCCATTATCAGTATTTCTACTCATATCATTGTTATATTGTTCTTATTCCTATTCTAATTCCCCTCACTCGGCACACGTTTCTCACCTTTCTCATGGTGAGGTCGGTCTGGGGTCGCTATCAATCATCCCCCTATGGGAACTCCAGTTCAACAACAGGTGCAGCCAAGACATCGATTTTTCGGATGATTGAAAAATGCGCAACAAAAACGTGCGTCATTGCCAGCAATTTATGGCCATGTTCATGGGAAAATGGTGGATAAACATATTAATAAACCAATGGATTTGAGATATTTGAGGGTATTTTCAGACCCCAAAGAGTTTCAGAGATCTTTCGAACTCAGTATGAGAATGCGGACCTGGACCATCGTGGACCTACCAAAAAATCCAACTGGGAAGTCACATGAAGTCACCCATAACCGATGAATTTCAAAGCTCCAAGTGGCCAAGTGGTTCTCGATTTCAAACCACTTGGTTCTTGCGCGACTTTTCGTGGTAAATAAACCGGGCGCGCCATGCAAGACTCCAAGACCAACCTCCTGAGGTGTTCCAGCCAGCTTTGGGCGGTCTAAAAACCTGCCTCAGGGGCAACTAACGAAACGATGTGATGTCTACAGCACTCCTTGGGAGTGCAGGACGAGTGCTCATGGTTTCCTTGGGGTTCACTATAAAAGTCAATGGCTAATGTTCACTATCTCCCTGCTAATTGGGTTGCCTCCTCAGGTTGGCTCAATCCCCCATTCTTTGGGAACCATTGAAGTATGCCGAGAGGATACGTCGCAGCTGGGAACCTTCCAACCACAAAGCGGCACACGTCTGCCCGCTTACCTTGGAGATTGAGGACATATTTTCGTCAGTTGAAGGAACCCAAAATGGGGAAATGGTTCAAAACATCTGGGAATGGCCAAACCTCTGGATGTTTCGATTTCGGAATGATGTCAATGGATAAAGCGAGAATCTCAACCGGAAACCCTTGCTTTTCACCCCTGTTCCCATCATCCAAGTCTCTGACATGTGGAATGAATGATGTTTCGGTGTATTGCTTAAATCCCATCAGGAACAGTCATACTTGGGTGTGCATTCCAGTCAGAAAGTGGGTGATAAACATGTATGGGTGTGTCTGAAAATGGGGTATACAGATATACCAGAAAAATATCCCAATGTTAACTTAACAGGGAAAATGATCATAAACCTCAAATTTGTTGTTTAATGGTACAACCAACGATGAGGAAAAGTCACGAGGTTCTTAACCCAAAAAACAGGGATTCCAACCGTTCAATAGATGCATTCTAGCACTTGCTTGAGCCTGAAGTCAAAGCAAAAAGTGTGCTTTGTGAGAACATGTATACCCCAACGCTAGGAAATTCAGCAATCGAAATCACAGATGTATGATATATTATATATGATATAATTAAGCTATTCTTACATCTGTCTGCCTACAAGAATTAATTGATGACCAAGTCAATCCACAAGTTCTCACGTTGAAAAACTGGTCCCCACTAGGCCCCCAGCAGCTCGTCATGTAGCGCCTGGTTTCTGGGAGGACGTTCCAGTCTGGTTTGAGCGAGACCATGCAGTAGCTATGAAAATCCATCAAAATCCCTACACGATGGGGCCCCCAAGATAGCGTTCAGTTGCCTGAAAAAAGTGGCTGAATTCTATGGTTTATGGTAGATACAACTATTGATAATGGGGGTTATAAACCGACCAACATCACTGGGGGGCACCATCCTGTAGGATTGATGTGAAAACCATGGAACATCTCCGAAAATTTTCACCAGATATGATCATCCAGCGAAGCTGTGGGCCTTCCCGCACGTGTAGCAGTACTGCGCGTCCTCCGGCAACTTGGTGTGGCATGACCAACCTCGAAGGGCGAACCAGTTCTGGTACTGATTTCGATCCAAAAACATGATGAAAACGGGATCTTCGCTGAAGAACCAGGGACGTATTATATTATATGTGTATATATATAATACATGATGATACATAAATATTATACATAATGATATATAAATATTATACATATATATATATATATACATATGTGTATATATATATGTGTATATATATATGATTATATATGTATATATATATGTATATGCAAAAATATGAAAAGCATGGGATCTTAACCGGGGGAAAACTTCTGATTTCTTTTGATTTCAACCAGCAAGAAAAAAGACGAAACGAGGATTTAACCCACAAACATGTTGATAGAATTGCAATTTGTCCTGCAGGAATTCTGGTAAAAGGGGCGCGCAAAATTTTGGGATCAAGTCGGGATTTTGATTAACAAAAACAAAGGATATCAACCAACAACATATGAAGGGCATGTGAGTGTTTAGTGGGTCTGTGATCTGCCAGGTCATAGCTAGTCTAATATAGTAAAGCAAGTTTTTTCGTTGGTATACTCAAGAAATGATCGCATCCATTAATTATGGCTAATAAATATAACATATGTACATATATATATATATATGTATAAAATTAGCAGCCAAAATTTTACCTACCCTTCAGTTCGTCATCTACACAATGTGGGTTTGTTTAAAAATTGTGCACCTCGCTTCTTCGTAGTGTTTCTCATTAAAATTGTCGTTTTGGGGTCTACCCCACTTCGAGACAAGTCTGTACCGCCCCATGAAATCACTATAATCAAATAATCAAAAATGATGCTGGCTATTGCTGGCTACATTCTCATTAAATCCAAAAAATAATCTAAAAAACTATGTATCGCCCTATGAAATCCACATAATCAGTAGTTCAGTCATCATTAAATCATATTAAATCCCCATGGCCAAATGGCGATGTAGGGCCAGCACTCGGTTGCACCCTCAATCTGAAATCCCATGGCTTCGATCATGGCATTTACCCTCTGGTTATGACTAACAGTTTGCTATGGAAAATCCCAACCATAAATGGAGGGTTTATAGCTGGGAAATTCATCTATTTCTATGGGCCATCTATACCATGGCGAACTGTTAGTTTACCAGAGGCTAACTCTCCATCGATGTTGGGATCCCCATTTTGCTGCTTCACCCTGTCTGACATCCAGCTGCAACTGATGCGATGCTGCTGCAGCTTCCTCAGCTGTTCCTGCAGCTGGACCCTGGTAAAGGGAATGCCACCAAAACTGGTGAGTTTCACCAAGCAAATTTGTGGCTTTGCTTGGGTTTATTCTTGATGAAGTTGATGATTCCCTGTTGACTTAACGCGAATTTAAAGCGGCAGCCTGTGACCACTTCACTTCTCACATCTTGGAACCCATGAAGATGGAGAAAGTGAGTCTTGATTCAAGAAATGATGCTGTCAATTGACAACGTTTTGATGGAAACCTTATGGCTTGTCGGGCGCGCCAAAAGGATTGAAAGCTAAATTGCCATGACAATATCATGGATTCGCGTTTTTCCTATCTCTTTTACCGACCCAAACTATATATATATACATATTATTCTTTGCAAATTCCGTGTTAAAACATGTTAAAACATGGCATTTGTTTAACTCTGTTGAAGCGATCTCCCCGAAACCTTCTTGTCTGTTTTGGCCCATCATCCACCGCAGAGAAAGATTCTGACCCCTGAAAATGATGTCATTTGTATGGCTGTGCGGTCAAAACATGTCCACTTTTGCATTCTTTAGACTTCACCTGTCAGGCGGTTACGGCAACAACCGAACGGATGTGATGATCCAGCTCGTAATTTCCAAGTTTTCCAACTCTTGCATATCCACATAGATCCACGTTGCTGTGGCTTAAATTAGCTTATGTAAATGCCCATGCATCTAATCCCAATCTTGGCAGATCACTTTTCCAGGGGGGTCCATCGGCCCATTTGGCCTCCAGGGAATGGATCTTGGACTGCTGCTCCTCCATGACGCCTTTGGCCTCGACAATTCGTTAGATGATCATGCCCTCTATATATATATATATATGTATATTATGTATATATATATATGTATATTATGTATATATATATATATGTATATTATGTGTATATATATATATACATATGTATATTATGTGTATATATATATGTATATATATGTATATATATATATGTATATGTATATATATGTATATATATATATGTGTATATTATATGTATGTGTATATTATATGTATATCAATATATTGGATAGTGTAACCCCACATAATAATCAACCAACAGGGGTGTTGAGCACTGCTCATGTATGAAATTTGGATGAGAATAATACCCTCAACCAGCTTGGTTTGTATAACCCCAGCTGGTTGATGTTATCACCAATCAACCACAATTTATCATCTCGCATGAGTTTTCCCCATATCATTATCATAAAAACCATAATAAACCCCTAGAAATCCTCATAAAAAAAACAGAATAACCCCCCAAAAAAGACATGGGTTCAACTGTTAAACCATGGCTCAAATTCATCTGACCCATCCATAAACCCCCGAGGGAACACCTCCTGTTTGAGATCGCCCTCTTTGTCCAGATCTCCCTGAAGTCGATACACCTCCGCCTGACCACGCGGGGAAAATGGTGTTCGATGGTTTATGGCTTCAAAACCAACCATAAATATGGATGAAATACGGATATAACTAGGGAAACAATTGGGATATGATGGGAAAAAATCTATATATGATTATATATACAATGTAGAGGTAGCAAAACTTATGTGCCCCCAATGTGTTTCGATGTTTTGGGTGCCGAGTGAACATGTTTATCAAAGATGTTTGGCAATTGGTACGGCGAAATCAAAAATATCAGAGACACCAGTAAAGGGAACGGGGGACGAGGGGTTTGCCTGGAACGCAGTGCGTCATCTTGTCTTATTTTGATGGGTAACCCATGTCATTCCCCTAATTTGTGATTTCAAGTCAAAATTCGGCTCCCTTTGCGGGAATCAGCTCTTTTTCGCTCAATTTAGGGGTCTCAAGCCTTGTCTGGAAATGATTTGATCACATGTGTAAACCTTAAGAGAGGTATGGTTCATTCTTCCATGGTTAAACCCTAACCGCAATTATTCCATCAACCTTAATTTATAGAGGTTTCCGAAAAAAAAAACAAGAAGAAACATATGTTTGTATGACCACATATAATTAACCGTCATATATAACCTTAATTGTTTCATGGTGTATGTCCCTTTAAACCCTCGCGATCCATGACAGCCCCTCCACCCCTCGTTTTGTCGACGCCTGAGTTTTGTCGCGCTCCTCCTGTGCCTCCGAAAGGGCCTGGCCGTGTGATTATACTCTCCGGTAATTTAACATAGCTACGGAAAATTGCCCATTTATAGTTGATTTACCGTTTTTAAAGATGGTGATTTTCCAGTTCGCTATGTTAGTTTACCAGAGGGTAATGCTGTAATCGTATACTATCATAACCTATCATATATATATATATATACGTATATAATAGTATGTTATACTACATGATAATTAACATAAATTACTATTACATACGATTAGATTTGTGTCATTGCTTCAAAGCTTGAATGTGCCCCATGTTTCGCTGGTCTAAAACCGAAAAATGATGTGCAAATCATCAGTCCCCATTGTGCAGTTTCGCCTTTCCCCATGCTGGGAGCTCACCGTCAATCGTGCCTAAATCCCAAGAAATTCTTTGATGTCACTTAAGAATTACATACAGTATAATGTGGGAAAATAAAGAAAAAAACATACTTTACTAAACCTACCAATTGGGGATGGTTTATACACCCATTCGTACTGATTTTGGGTGTGGTTTATTGTGGTTACCACGTTGTTATAACTTGCCAGGATGTAATGCTTCGTGGATTGTGTATCCCCTCTTCGACTGAATTGCGCCGCGAACTGCCTGTATAATGTTTCCATAAGTATCCCATTACTAACCTCTAATACCCATGAATAACCAGTCGGTTCAAGCGACCGTAGCTAAAACACTATGTCAGAAATATCCACCATAGATCCTATAGTTGTAGTATATATTATATTATACTATATTATATATCATATCATACTTTATAATTATCATTATTATTTATTATTATTATTGTTGTTGTTATTATTATTGTTATCACTATTGTTATCATTATTGTTATTATTAATTGCATATATACATCATATATTCTATATATAATATATTATATTATATTATATTATATTTATATTATATTATATTATATTATATTATATTATATTATATATAAATTACATGTATAGGATTTATATATATATACAATTATATATTCTATATATACTGTAGTTATACTGTAGTTCGCGTCAACATCAAGCAACAGCGGCGCCTCCATGCTCTTCTTCAGCTGCACTTCCAGCTCCTCCAGTCGCTCTGCCCGGGGATCGTCCACTGGGCGCCTCACCGATTTCACCGGGGATTTCACCGTGGAAGTCGTGGCAAAATATGGGGAAAACCGTGGCAACATCTAGGGAAAATATGGGGAATCTACGGAAAATATGGGGAATCTAGGGAAAATATGGGGAAATTCTTGGAAGATCGGGATTTTTCAATGAAATCGAATGTGGCTGCGGGAAATCATGGGTCAATGCATTTTTTGGAATGTCAGGGACATGTTTGGTTGAAACCTTGGCTTCTTGCCAACATCCCCACAAGTTCCGGTGAATTTTGATATCCTTCCCATCCTTTCTTCAACGAAAATCCCAAAAATGCTGTAGACCCCGAAAAAAACTTGCCATTGCTCAACCATCAGATTTGGGGGGGTACCCATGGGTACCCTACTCCTGGACAAACCGCAGCTGAAAACGGCATTTCTGAGCTTCAACACTCCTCGTCCGTCCCCAGCCCCTGGCGGTGAAGGGCTGCTCCCAAAACCCCGGATACCAAGGCAAAAAATTGGTGAATGTGTTCTTTTTATTCCCTTCCAATATTAAACAGCCCCATAAATGGTCAAAAAATGATATGTGGAAATCCATGGAAATCCCCTACGAAAAACCCATGGCTTTCTGGGTGTTTAAGATTAGGGGGAAGGGATTGTACTCAAAAGTTGATGGCTGTGATTAAATCCTATTCATTACTATTGGGGATCCGATCAACCATCCCATGTTTGGGGCACCTTATCATTCAGGGATCTAACTTACATAGGGGATCTATCATTCAGGGATCATTCAGGGATCTAACTGATTGATGTAACTTATCCAAGATATTGTTCTTCACAATTCTTCCATTTTTTCAAGTTGCAGATAATCTAACTACATGAAATTTATTTAAATTTCGGACATGTTGGCAAGATATGACAGTTGAGAGAAATCGATCACCACTTGTTCATCTTTTCCTCCAACTTCATGCAGGTTTCCCAAGTCATGGGGGTACCCCGAAATCATCCAAAAGTGCTTACGACAAGCGAAAACCAATAGGACTTTGGGGTACCCATACACCTCCAATGTATCATGGAATCACCAAAAAATAAATGAGAAACATCTCAGATTTGGGGAAAAAAATTGGACACCTCCAATGTAAACCAATGGTTTGGGGTATATTTTAACTATTCAATGGGAAAACCAATGGTTTTTGGGGGTTCCAATGAACCCATATTTATCCATATTTTAGGACACCAATGTATAATGGAACCACCAATCTCTGGGCATATTTGGATTTGCCATGGACAACCAGTTCCTGGGGATCCCCGGCACGCCCGGTTCGTTACCGTTACGGCACGCTTCGTGACGGCTCCGCCTGCTTTCGCTGGGCGCGGTACTGACCCAGGAGCCGCCGCAGATCGGCACCTTGAGAAAAATAGAAGATTTGGGGGGGCAGAATGGAATTCAACTGGGGATTTTTTAGATAATGGAACATATTCTATCGTTCGTTCTATCGTTCTATCTATCTATCTATCTATTTATCTATCTATCTATCTATCTATTTATCTATCTATCTACATCTACATCTACATCTACATCGGCACAACATTCTTCATTTCCCAACCACAAAAAAGGGAAGATCAATCAACGATTCCAGTCGACAAAGCAGTTGGGGATGACCTTCCCACCCAGTCTGGCTGAGTTGTCATCATGGCTCTTCCCCAGTATTTCTGCCATAGCTATCAGATTCGAAAGTACATGCCAGTACCCCCCTTGTTATAGATGATTTTCCCTAGAAACATCTTAAAACCTCCATTTACAAGGGATCATGGTTGATGACCGGAGGTCATGTTTCCCAGTACTTTCAGAGTTTCAGGTTCCAGTGACTAGTGGTTTGCAACTCATACCCTCTGGTAAACATACAAAAAACTGTTGAAAATCACCATTTTTAATGGGTAAATCAACTAGAAATGGCCATGTTCAATAGCTATTTTGACATAACTGGGTAAGTTTCCGACTTCTCAGGCATCACCAGTGGCCTACCCAGCGCTAAAACCACTGGCCAGGCTGCACTCTGTTTGCCGCTCGTCAACCTGCCGAATCAAGGAATGCGCAAAATGAATCTTTCCGCAATGAAAATCTGGGTATGGGTATATGGGTCAAACTCCCCAAAAAGCCATATGAAGTCGGGTTTTTTGTGCCTTGCCAGTCGTTGCTGCCCTTGCTGGATCTTGGTGGAGCATCATCCCAAAATCCCCATCAATCTGCCGAAGAAAAATACGAAAAGTTGAAAATCCATGGTAAATTTCAAGCACAATTTAGGGAATGATGGAATGATGTCTACACAGTATGTCAGAATGAGCAGAATGGAATCCCCCTGTTATTTTCATGGTACCATCTGGGCAAACTAGATGATCATTCTCTCGGAAAACCTCACCATGTTAAGGGGATCGAATATCTCCACCAAATCCCAATATCCATGAACTAATATCCATGAAATACCACTGAAAATACCTACCCTCTGGTAAACTAACATAGCTATGGAAAATCACCATTTTCAATGGGTAAATCCATTATAAATGGCCATTTTCAATAGCTATGTTAAATTACCAGAGGGTATGAATCATCATCCCCAAGTTCAATCCCCAACTTTCCGAGTCTAAAAGCACCTCCTTGCGAAGCTCGGTGACCTCTTTGATGTTGGCGCGCTCCTGTATGGCGATGGCCACATGTTCGTCCATGTCCAACGGCCTGGAAGGGGATGGGAGAACCGGGGAACTGGGAGAAGGAATATCTGAATGTCTATATGTACCCTCTGGTAATTTAACATAGCTATTAAAAATGGTGATTTATCGTGAGTTTTTCCATTAAAAATGATGATTTTCCATAGTTATGTTAGTTTACCAGAGGGTATACCCTCTGGTTATTTAACATAGCCATTCAAAAGTCTGGATGAAGGGTTTTCTACCTTCTCAATGGTATGTGCCTGTCTCAACCCTCCTCCCCGTATTAAAGGTGATTTCTTTTTCCCCTCCTCAAAGGTCCTGGTTTCCCAACCAGTATTCCTGGAAAATTTTTCCATGTTCGAAGGATTTCTCAAGGCCAAGTATTTTCCCACAGTGAAGGTTCGCGCTCAAGGTTGCCGAAAAAATAAAAAATAAAATAAAATCCCGGAGACAAACCCATACCCCGGGGAAGAACACTTGCGACCGAACATTGCAAATATGCATAAAACATGCTATGTGTTTTTCTCAATGGTATGTGCCCGTCTTAATTTGTTTCAAAATTGTATTTTTATTTTTTCTCCCCGGAGGTCCCGGAGAGGAACCCTTGGAATTTCTTCCCCCGGAGGTCCCGTAGAGGAACCCTTGAAACCCTTTTGCTCGTTTTTTTCTCTTCGTCGTCTTTCGTCGTCCGTCGTATTTTAATGGGGATCCTTGAAACAGAACAAGACCACAAACGAGAAAGTACCTTGGCGCAGACCTTCGAGCCATGGGAAATGACCCATAGAAATAGATGGTTTACCTAGCTATAAAACGGTGATTTTCCATGGCTATGTTAAATAACCAGATGGTATCAGTTTATATCTTTAGATTTATGCCTATGCTTATGGTCATGTCTATTTACATTTTTTTCATATTGATATCCATATATCATATATGTATATATTGATACTATAGGAGAACATGATAATTATTACCAACACTGTGATCTGCGTATGATCTCTGATGGTTTCTGATGGTCTCTGATGGTCTCTGATGGTCTCTGATGGTCTCTGATGATCTTCATGTTTGTTTTTCCGTCTCTTCCTGTTACTGCTGCTATTCCGTGTGTCACTCATACTATGGCCTGTGAATCAACAATAATTGCAACAATATGATTCATCATCATCATCATCATCATCAGCCTGGAACATCATCATCAGCCTGGAAATTCCCTTCATTCCCAGTTGTGGTCAGCAAAACGTCTCTGCCGCCCAGTTGCCCAACATAGAACTCCAACGCTTGCCTGGCAGACTTCGGTGGCTTCTGCCGCTCACTGGGTGGTCCCCAAATCCATAGGAGGAAAAAAACTCATTTCCCTCGGACGCAACCCAAGATATCATGACGAATTCTAGATGTATAGACATGCATATACAGTTACATATGGCCATAAATGTGGGGTTCTCACAATGGATGGTTTATTTCATGGAAAATCCGAAAATAAAATGGATGATTTAGGGGTACCCCCATTTAGGAAATCTCCATATACCTTGGATGTGGCCGAAATGAAAATTCCAACCGATCAAATCGGGTATCGTCCATGAGTGATGGGGCTAACCTTTGCTGTCGCTACCCAGCACACTTGATCGGTATATACATGGTAAGGACTCATGAACAACCAACAAACTGCCGATATTAACCAACAATAGTGTGGTTGAACTCTACCCCTTGAGGTTTTAGTGGGATATGATGTAACTATTTATGGATTTAAATGCTATACGTACTATTATCTAGAATCTAGAAAATTTCGAGAGATGCGTTCGTCAGAAAATAGGCTACCCGAAAAAAAAAAAAACATGGTTTATTCATGGACATTATACCTCCCCCTGGTATAATATCCATGGCTTATCGATGGTTTTTCATCACTTTCCCTGGTGGTTTTAGGCTTAGATCACCAAGTCACTCCACCGGTTCGCGCGTGAAGATTTACCATCTGGTTATGACTAACAGTTCGCCATGGAAAGATCCACCATTTTATAGCTAGGTGAACCATCTATTTCGATTAGGGCCATCTATACCATGGCTATGTCAAATGACCAGAGGGTAATATGTGTATGAATATGATTTAATATGTGTATATAACTGGGACTCCATGAGAAGTGTTCATCCTGGTTTTTGCCTATAAATACATATTAGACTACGTGACTACCCCAGTACCCAGCCAGGTGGCGACATGGTCTCATCCTCTACCTTCATGTTCTCTCCTAAACCACCAATTCCTGAGATGAGTTGAGGAGAAAGCATGAGGTATATTCCTCTACCTCAATTACAGGTATCTGTTACCCTACGATATGTGGGGTTTGTCTGAAAATAGGGTACCCCAAAACCCACAGTGTATCATTTTGTTTTCAATAGAAGTGTAAATGTTGGGTTATACCCCTGAATATCTCATTTTGTGCGACCAAACGACGAGGGTGGTTGCTGTTGAACAGGCTTGGGGATGACTGTGCCACGAGTGAACATCCACACTTAGGCCTAGAAAAGGAATCGCGACACCAACAACCATGGCCAGTTGGCTGAGAATTCAAAATTCCCAAAGTACACGTTTACCATAGTTAAACCAACAAAAATAAGAAAATGGAGATGGTTGTCTGAAAATACATCGGGGAGTCTCAAGATGAGAACGCACCTCCTTTACCCCCAAAAACGCCCAGCGGCGTTTGTTGTTGCAGATGCTCTTCCCAAGACTCAGCATGGAATCCTGCAACTCGTCGACTCTGAACCTGGACAGAGCTAATAACGGACCCCACAGATCGCGTCGACCATCTGGGGAAAAAGAAGTCCGTTGAAAACAAACGCCTACTTTTTTTCGGGGGGCAACTACCACCAGCAAGGCGCAGAAGGGGAGCCAGTGATCATGATTTCCATTCTGTTGCTCAACATACTTGCAGTAATTGTAGTGATTATTACCCTCTGGTAATTTAACATAGCTATTGAAAATGGACCATATGTATATATAGGATGGTATAGGGGAAAAAAATAACTCCTGAACTGTTGGAATTTTTCTGACAGGGATACCAGCTGGACGCCATCAGCTCCATGATGCCATGGCAAGCTGGAGAATCCGCGAAGAACATCGAGGTTTTAAATGGTTTTGATGGGAAAATCAACAGTACCCTCTGGTAATTTGTTACATAGCTATTGAAAATGGTGATTTATAGTGGATTTACCCATTAAAAATGGTGATTTTCCATAGTTATGTTAGTTTACCAGAGGGTAGCATGCCCCAACCAGGAACCAGGACCGATCAGCGATCCCAGGCATTCCCAGGCACTCTTTGTTCAAGATCTTGTTCAAGGAGTCGGCACAGAAGATCTTCAGGTCCTTTTCAAAGTTGACTTCCGGATGGTGAAACACCAAGATTATGATAGTCGATTGAGATTGAATCATCGTTTTTTTGGAAAATAAAGAATGTCTGAAACCACTGGAACAAGAGGGTATCCTCCAAAGGTATCCAAAAGTGATATTTTGATGTGGCTATTGAAACGTTGAAATGGAACCGCCCAATGAAACCACCTATGGGGGTATTAATCCGGGGTTGACATGGCATCCCTGAAATTTCAAGATGGAAACCCCGCTAAATTGGCTTTGGAAGAGGATTTTCCGGCTAGAAATGGCCAAGTTATGGCCTACATAATATGTGTTCGGTTTCATGGTTTATCTCTCTCTGGGTTCGGAGCGAACACTTGCCCCAACAGGTGTCCAATGGGCTAAGCCTGCGGCGGGACAAAAATCAAGACCCAAACGTTGGATCATCTTTAAACTGGCAACCTCTAGCATACCCACTAGTCAATACCCTCTGGTAAACTAACATAGCTATGGAAAATCACCATTTTTAATGGGAACATCCACTATTCATGGCCATTTTCAATAGCTACGTAACAAATTACCAGAGGGTAAAAACATAGAAAAACTGAAAAATCCCTGGTTCTTTCACGGCACACCCCTCCCGGATCAGCCCTCGACGACGCGCCTCCAATTCCTTGTCCTTCTGTTTCTTGGAATTTTCATAGCTGCCACTCTTGGACACCAAACCATAGGCGCTCTCCATGCGATCGAAGATCCTGACCCCATGGGACCCGTGGGACAGGGGGTCGACTCAAAAACATCGGTTTTTTCAACCGCGGGTATGATCTAAAAGTGTGCCATCCCACCTTGCAAGTTGAATGAAAATCGCATCCATCCATCAGTTTCCCAAAGAAAAAACGGATGCCCAGCCTCTCAAAGATGAGGCCCACCCTTGAGCCATGGAAGAGCTTGCGGCTGATTTCCCTCCAGGATCGCAGGGTGTTGCCCACCTTGTCCTCACATTTCAACCATGTCCAATTGGCAAAACTAGAGGATGGGCCGGGTCTGGTGGTATACCATTTATATCCATGTATCGCTTGCCTAGTGATTCTTGAACGACTAAACCCTCTGATCAACTATAATGTGAGGCCCCCAAGATAGCTAAGTTGGTTTAGAACTCCAATAACTATGGTTTATGGTACTTATAACTATGGTTACTGGGGCTTATAAACCAACTTATAACTATGGGGCACCACATTGTAGGAAAAGAACATCTTTGAACTGATTCGTAAGCGCTTTTTTTGCCCATGGGATTTCATGGCTCCAACTTAAAATTAAAGCCAAAGATGTTGCTTCGTATCCCCATTTACAAAGCCAAATTTCATTCATATGCTTCGGGGAATATCCCCATAATTTTCTGTGTATATAATTCTATATAAGTGTATATATATATATATCCGATATAGATCGATATAGTATTATAGTATATCCTAATTTTCCCTAGTTGTCAAATCCCCCTATATTTGCCTTATTGAATGTCCCTCCCTTCTTGGCGGCAAGATAGTGCAACCCCGTTAACTAGTTCGGTATATCTGCCATGAACCCTAGTTATTGGATTTATGTTTACCTAGCACAAACGGATGGTAAATAGCCCTCTATTCAACAATTTATATATTGGGATTCCTTGCAGTGCACGTATAAATCCCTATGACTGCATAGACGACCATCTTACAATTACACTCAAATCTAATCCAAATAAGTTGGACTATGGCACATATCATCTACCGGGTTATGTCCCCGACCTAATCATCGATCATTTCCGTCGGTGAAATCTGTGTATATTTACCCTCTGGTAAACTAACATAGCTATTGAAAATGGCCATTTATAGTGGATTTTCCCATCAAAACTATTTAAAACCTCGATTTTCTTCGTGGATTCTCCAGCTTGCCATGGAGCTGATGACGTCCAGCTGGTATCCCTGTCATCAATTCCAACACTTCAGGAGTTACTTTTTCCCCTATACCATCCTATACATATATATATATATACAATACATATATATATATACATAGTTATATATAGTTATATTTAGATACCATCCTGTGAAATCCCAAATCAGATTTACTAAACTATCAGAAAAATATCCCAGGAATAGCTCCCAGATATTTCCCGACCCCATGGATTTCCCAGGCACCAGTGCCAGCAGTTCGTTCTCGATGTGCTGGCGCCTGGCCTCCAGGCATAACATCTGCAAACTGCCTTGGAACTGAGCAACGAAAAGCGGAACGAACATGGGGAAAAAATGGGGAAATGTAGGGATTTACCATAGAAAATGGGGAATTTGAGGGAGTTACCCATGAAAAATGCTGATTTCACTTGGGGAAAGTTTGGATTTCACAGGGAATATGCTGATTTAAGTAAGGTAATTGTCGACTTAACTACGGGGAAATTGGATTTAACTAGGGAATATGCTGATTGAACTAGGGAATTGAAGTAGGAAGAAATTGGATTAAATAGAGAAACGGGTGTTTAACTAAGGAAAATGTGGATTTGACTATGGAAACTGGTGGATTCACATTTAACCATGGAGAATGGCATAGGGATATAACCGACAATATATGACATTTAGGTGTGGGGAATTGGGATGTTTTTTTCCCAACATCTGGCAATTTTCGTGGGGAAAATGAATATGAAGCAGTGAATTTGGTGGTACCCAGTTTTCAGACAAACCTAGAAAATTGGAATGAACAGTGATGAAAGGTGGAATTGTTGATCATAGCTGGTGGGAATTCTCAAAAGAAATGGTGAGTTCAACCAGCAAAATCATCAAAATCAGGGTTTTGCCAAGTATTTTTTGGGGCTTTAACCATGCAGGAAAACTGCCGTTGCCATTGAATCATGGGTAAATGCGAGTTTCAAGCCTTGGTTTCCGAATGGAGTTCCAACTTTTCCGGAAAGATGTCGAGTCTTTTTCCAGATTTGGATTTTCAACCCCCCAAAAAAAAACACTGTGGATGGTTGCGAAATCCTGCATCAACTGGTGGAGGATTGCGCCGCTACTCCACCGCTAAGCCCAAGTGACCTGACCATTGGTCGTACGCAATCTTCCTCTTCCTGGAGGGCTTGTGGATGGAAATTGGCTACCCATCCCCCCCAAAAAAATGTATGTCGGGTGGATAGAAAAACCAACACCTTCAATTAAAAACATCTCAATTTGGGATGAAAGAAAACCAAATCATGGAAAATGGACCATTGTGTGAAACCTGTTGCAACCACCAAGCCAATGTCAACCCTTGGCCTTGGAGCAAGTCTCTCATGTTTATATACACCATTAGACTGATTTTGCCCAGGTGTATTTCACCATCTTCCGGCTCCACATGTTTAAACTCAAGTTCACCCAAATCCACCAAAGTTGGAAGAAACAAGATGGGACCATTCTATTCTGGCGTGAAAGCACAGTTGTACTCACACGTCAGAAGAAATCCCCAGCCAACCTGAACGTTCATAAGATTTTGAGGCTGGTTCCCGAGAGTAAAATTGGTTCGTCCAAGGAAAAAATGGTTCCTCTTCACCATCATCATCATCATCATCATCATCCCCATTTAAAACCTGCCATTTGGGGAGCTATACTAAGGGGTTTTTCCCCATTGACACCGCGAGGGCATTTTTGGAACAGGCCACGCTTGCATGTGCAAATCGAAGATTTCGGAGACCAGCGTCTTCAACAGCATCTCCTGAGCGGAGATTCGCCATCGCTTATTTCAAGGGATCGCCAGTTATGGTCCCGTAAAATGCATTGTATAAAGAGACCCCCAAGAAGAGTATACATAAATATATGTATATTTGTATAATATACATATATAGTAACCCCCAGGAAGATAGAAAAGTAATTTAACATCAGTTATAACATTCTTTGAGTAGGATTTTACTTTTCGGCATCTTTTTGGGGCGTATTTCTATACATTATTTTTTTTGGGGATGTTCCGTACAGGTAAATTAATATAGGTGGGGCATAAGGTTTTTATTCATACCTCCTCTAATATATTCTATCAAATACCTCCTTAGCAACCTTGATTAGTATCGGACCTGTTTGCGGGGAGCTATTTCTATGTCATCCCGGATCAGGCAACGGTATACCTATCTAACAAATAAACCCCAATTGGGGATACCATAATTGTCCATCATTGTCTCATACTTATCCCATAATCATATATAATCATCCCATCAATTTCCCCTTTATGTCCGAAATGGCTGGTTTTATGTCCCATATCATTTTTTTTTCTGTTCACATCATTCATGGGCCCAGGGATTCTCCCCGCAGCTCAGCTGGCTCTCCTCCTTCCCGTTGAGGTTGTGTAGCTGCAAGCCATCTGGGACGAACTTGACGATGCCGTGGGAAAAGTCGCGGCCTGGCGAGTCTCACGAGTCTCACGAGTCTCACGGCCCGGCCCTGGTGTTTTGGAGGACGTCCCACAGTTCCATGGCTTTCTGGCTAGTTAATGCTATTTACATAGATATATATGTATATGTATATATATATATAGATACCCTCCATTTAACAGTTTGCTTTAAATCACCATGTAAAAAAAATTGCTCACCGGTAATTCATCTAGAATTGGGTGATGTTCCATAGTATGCCATAGCTATGTTAGATTACTGAAGGGTGTATGTCTACGTATATAATCATATATATATATGATATTACTTACTTCATGCAACACTCAACATGACATAGAAAATCCGACACTTGCTGCTTATATATTGCAAAATGAAGTCAAACACAGATGTATCTGGTGACATATAGTCTGACATACATTCTGACGTAATTACTAACATATGTACTGACATTGACTTTTCGGAGATTTCTTCCAACATATTTTCATACATGTTTTCTGACATATTTCTGACGTACCAATCTTGGCGCTTTTCCCGCGGTCACATGTCATCATTTCCAGGGACAAAAAACACCCAAGGTTTGGCTGATTAGGGGCGTTTGAAATCATATCCAAAGGACCCACTACTGGTTACACGGACCCATAAAAATTGCCAAGATCCTTCAGGACCATTTGTTGTTCTTCGGTTTCCGTGTTAAGTTTGGAGTTGTCTAATATCACATCCGTAGACAATATTGTTTATAGTGTTTTAATATTGTTCGTAACAGAAAAATATCTATAAGGTTGATATTGTCCCATTCCAACAAATGGTGTATATATATATATGTATATATCTCCTAATAATCTTAAACGCGGCTATCTGCAGCTCATCCCACATGTCACATGTGTTCCATGGATTTTTCCACCTCGACACGCAGAGATGCATGATTGGATCCTCCTGCGGGCGATTCCATAGAAGAAGAGCCAGAAGAAGCCTCGATCCGCTTGAACATTCTCCGCCAGTTCAACGGTTGTTTTTTTGGGGGGGATTCTGTGGAAAAACGGTCAATAAGTGGTACTGGTACTGGTGTTTAGTGGTTGAAAAATTGAAAGTGGAATAACTGATCCCGAAAGAGTTCTTGTGCACTTGTTCATCGCGACTCACCAAGAGTGAGTGGGCCAATCTCAGGAAGATTGAAAGGAAATCCCATGCCTGATTAGAAAAACTACAGTTTCTCCTAAATTTCCAACGACTGAACGGCTTTTTTTGACCCCGTTTTGCATCTGGCGATCTCCCCGTTTTGGTCTCTTCCACCAAGGTCAGGCCCCCAAACGGAGGTGGAATAAGAGGATCACGACAGTACCTTGCAGCAGAAATCCCACTGATTTGGATGATCGAAGCCAAGCCAAGTCCTACTAGTCAGACTTCTTCCATCATTTTCGGATACCCAAAAAAAGTCATCCGGCCATCCAAACATCCAGTCCTAGCCATGTTCCCTTGACTGGAAGATCATCACCAAGGTCGTGCTGAAAGGATGAGCTGGCCATGGCTCGTTTTTGGCCTACTGTAGTCATCAACGAAATGGTCATCGCCATTTAGTAGAAAAAGGAGATGAAAAAATTCATCGTATAGCCACCTACAGTAGGTACATGAATGGTACATGTAGGTACTGCAATCATCAACCAACTATCATTTCTCAAGGATATCATCAGTATTTCAGAAAGTAGCCTCTGGTAAATTAACATAGACCCTGGCAGTCATCGGGGTTGGAAGATTAGTGAAACCATTAAAACTAGGCTATTTTCAGGGTCTGTGTGAATTTACCAGAGGGTATATCTCTATCTATCTCTATCTTTTCTATATCCTTCATGGACATCCCTTCTGGCGAGGCTCAGATGACGTTCCGGACCTCCCGAAGCCACGTGTTATGGAGGATGCCATCCGCCTCATTCCTCGAATGCTTCAGGGTGTCAAGAATTTAACGGACCATACGGGGAAGAATGATGAAGAATGATGAAGAATGGAGATTGGATGGAGATTTGATCATGTTTTCAGACTGATCAGACTTTTTTCCCAGGTTTTGACATGGTTTTACGCTATTCTCTTGGGGGAGTGGTTCCATGAGCATCATTGTTGCCATTTGACCTGGTTCTAGAGTCCCATATCGCCAAGAACCAATGGAAGAACTTCGGCCTCTGCGACCGAAAAAACCTGCACCAAAATTGGTCATCTCTAGTGGTGACCCGGTTGGCTTGTAAACCTCCTTTGCATAAACAGCAGCTATGCCTCCAATTTTGGCTGCGCCTCCAATTTACCCCCAGTTTGCTGTGCAAGGCTTCAATTTGGTGTTGTTCAAAGGCCCTTTTTGGTATGTTGAATCCCATTTTTTCTGTAGCTTCCTGTTGGATCCCAGCTTTGATCCACATGCTTGGTGTGTTGTTGGTCACCAGCCAACCCAATGCGTCCCAGTGTCGTGTTAAGACACCACAACTGCAGAAAGGCGGTGACCAAAATGGCACGCAGCGAGGCAGTCTCGATGTGATCCAGGATGAAGTAATCCCTGGCAACGGGATATGATAGAAAGATAAAATCAATAATCTAACAATAGCAGTAGCTATATTAACGAAACCTACAATGTTTCTTTTAGGTCCGGTATGACTCAATGAGCATGGGAGTATATATATATATATATTATATATATATATATGTTATTATGTGTGTGTGTGTATGCATACAACAAACATAAACAAGTTTCTGTATCAGGATATCAAGTGGGACATAACGCGCATTAAATATTATAAAACATATATATATATATTATTATATATTAGATACATAATATCTATATATACGTAGTGTATCGCGGCTATCCCAAGTCCCCCACCCCCATCAACCCCTTCTGCCCCAGCTCCGCCCTTGACCTCGCCTGTTGTCGTAGGGTTGGCACGCCATGTGCAACGCGAAGAACACCGACGCCACGAAGGCCACACTGCTGCTGTTGATGCGACCCAAGATCTCCTCGCCATGTCCCATTACCCTCTGGTTATGTCAAAATAGCTATGGAAAATGGTGATTTATTGGAAAAATATGGGACATATGGTGATTTGTGGGAGATACCCTCTGGTAATTTCTTACATAGCTATTGAAAATGGCTATTGAAATAGTGGATTTAGCCAGCTATAAAATGGTGATTGTCCATAGTTATGTTATATAGTATGTTTACCAGAGGGTAATACCGGTGTAATGATGGTTAAAACAATTTCATAAACCATGCCCCAGTCATCGTCATCACCATAAATTTATGGGTGGTATAGACCATGAAAAATGGGGTGGTTGGCATTGTTTTAACCACATGAGTAACTATACTGGTTGGTGGTTGACCTACCTCTGAAAAATCATGGACTTCGTCAGTTGGGATGATTATTCCATTCCCAACAAATGGAAAAAAAAAACATGTTCCAGTCACCACCAACCAGCCAAAAAGTTCGAACAGTTCGATTCAGTGCTCATGTCAAACCTCCAACAGGTTTACGGCTTAGCCCAGCCAGCTATCGGCTTTTCGGCTTAGATCCCCAGCCAGCTATCGCCTCGTTCTCCGAGGTCATTCCGGGCATGGTCATCACAAACTCGAAGCACAGCTTGCGAAACATGTAGACACACTCCTAAGTGGTCGGTAACTCTCCGCGGCATAAGTTACCGCTTTGACCCAGTACGTCGGCAAGGCAAGGCAACTTGGTGCTGGTGGCGAAAAAAGATCTGTGGAACATCCGAGATCGGATCTGTGTAACAAAAAAGGATGGCGATTGGAGATGGCTTGGAAATGGCTTCTAAATACAGGGAATACCATGTCCCAGTTCTATATGGCTTTGATATGGGTTAGAAATCAAGCGCAATCAACCGGGCACTAACATCACTGTTTTTGGGTAGTTTCACTGTATATACTAATGTATCACTCATCCTACCGTGTTGCATTGGCTCAAGAAAACAAGCGTGTATTGCTGTTGTCTTTTGGCTGTTACGCCTGTAAAACAGGTTATCAGCCGTAAGCTAACTTCTCTTTTGTAGGCAATGTCTGCCCCCTCGGGTTCTTCCACCGAGGGCACCGGGCGCATGTCCTCTGACGCCGCCATGGCCAACCCCGGTAACTTGCCTATAAGTAACACCCCATTTAATTTTGATATAAGCACCCCACCATCTTCCGATAAGTCACGAAGCCTAAGGGAACGCCGCCACTTCCCACCCATGGGTAACGCAATTGTGCCTTCCCATGTGGGTTTCAACCACCGTGGTTGTGTTCCCCAAGCCGCTCGGGAGGGTGGGCCGCCGACTCGCCAGTTGAACCAAATGAATGTTCACAATACATTTCATCACAATGTGCAGATGGATAATCCTCAAGTCAATTTTGTCGAGCAGAACTTGCATGTCCATTCACATGATCCTGCAGTGACAAGCCTTGTGGAAACAGCGGCCGAGCTCCGTCATCGTGAGGTGTTGGCTCACACCGAAGCTCAGGCCGAAGCCGTCCACACAGCCAAGACTGAGGAGTTGAAGGAAGCTCTGCGAGTCCGCGAGGGCATTGAAAGTCAGAGGGCCCTTGATGCTATCAGAATCAAAGAACAAGAACTTTTAAATGCGGGTGCCCAATATAAAGAGAACTTACAGCATGAGGCGCATGAACACGTAAGGTTCCGTGAAGCTCAGATGAATGAGAAAATTCAAGCCTATCAACGTGTCATTGATGCTAACCATCGACAATCACTATCAAGTAAGGAGCAAGAGATCCTTGAGTTGAGAAGAGCAGCTGAGGAAGAGAGAAGGGTTCAGAATGAGCGCATTACCCAGCTTGAACACATGGTACAAGCCCAGATGCAACACAATCTGAAACTGCAAAGTATGCTCGATTCCCAATTTGCTCAGGTCCGTCCAAGTCCGATTGTTGAAACTGCCGCCATGACCATCACAGCCGGAACTCATGCACCAACGGAGATCCCAAATTTTGAGTTTGTTCCACCAACCCGCAAAGCTGCACCTACAGCGCCTCCGACGAGTGTTGCCCGACCTCCTATTCCAAGAGCACCGATTAGCTTTACTTCACCTGGTACTGAAACTTATGAAAAGGATGGTATTGAGATTATTTATCATGATCCATCATATCGAGTCCCAGTTCAAGTGAAGAAGGAGTCGGATGTTGCAAGGTCTTCCGCTGAGGAACGCCCTTCGGGAGGAGAGGCCAATAATCGACGCCGAGATAACCATCCCATGGATAACGTCAATTCCCCTGCGCCGACAAATCAATATGCCCCGACCGAGCTAGGCCCAGATGAAGTGGACTACTTCGAGCCGGGGGAAGACGATCTGCCAGATGGTGACGATCCTGGGGATGGAGGAGATGGCAACGGAGGGAACGGGGGAGGTGGACCACCCTCACCACCTGATGACAAGCCGGAGGGAAATAAGGGTCGTAAGATTCCCAAAAAGAAAAGGAATGATCCAAACCCCCCCGACGGTGGTGATGACGGTTATGATGATCCCGATGATGACGATGATGAAAAGTTCAGGCGAAGAATGATCAAATTTCTTGGTGGTTACGTTGACCAAAGGCATGACGATAAACCCAAAGTCAAGGAAGCTGACACTATCAAAATCCCAGCATTCCCATTGGCGGAAACCTACCGTAATTGGAGAATCAAGACCAGAGAGGCAGTTGTAGCAGCATCAACCGATCCCGACAGTGCTTTCAAGTGGGTTAGTGATTCTTGGAAAGAAGATCAGACTCTTGAAGCGCTCCGGAAGGTTGCGCCGTTTGCGACACTTGATGCAAAGTTACTTTCTGCACTCACCAATATTATCACTGGTGACTTCGCCCGCAAGGTAGATACCTTCAAAGAGACTGAAGCCACCGCTGGACGAATTGTAAGAGGGAGACAAGTGTTGTTCATGTTGCATGACCACTTCAGTACAAACATCAAGCACGGAGCAACCTATGCCCTTCAAGATTTGTTCAGTGTCCAATTGCGTGGGGAGAATTTGAAGTCTTTCATTTCAAACTGGGATCAAGTGTTGGCTGGTATTGTCCAGGCTCCTGACGAAAGTGTATTGGAAACACTCTTCTACAAACAAGTGAAGAATTGTAAGGCCATCCAACATGACATGAATGAGTATCATAGAGCTGATGAAGGAACCGAAAAACGGAACTACAGTTTCTTGTTTCTGCCGTGCGACGCCACCTTGACCGTGAGAGGTTGGAGGCAAATCGTGATCGAGTTGCCAAAGGTCTTTCGGGTTCCGGTCGTCCCTCCGCTCCTGCAGTCGAGGGCAAGACAGGATTCATTCCCAAGGGGTATTGTGTGGCATGGAATAAGGGAGGCTGTAGCAAGGACAACTGTACTTACAAGCATGAAGTCCCCAAGCCACGTGATAGAAGTCGCAAACCCAGCAAAACCAGAGGTCGCTCAAATGAACGTTCTGGTTCTCCCAGACCAAAGGGGAAAGGTAAGAAGATTTGCAAATTTTGGAAACAGGGACGTTGCGATAGAGGAGCTGATTGCAAATTCCTTCATGAGGGTTCAGTGGGAAAACCAAGACAAGCTACTCCTGCCCGTTCGGCCAGTAGCGAAAACAAAAATAAAAAGAAGAATCCCAAGAACCCGAAAAGGAAGGGATCCCGAAGCTCTAGCCGCTCTAAGAGCCCCAAGAGCCCGAAGTCCCCGAAGTCTAAAGGATCCGGGGCCAGTTCATCTAAGCCGTCTCCTGCCGCAGTTTGTCTTGTTGCATCCATGCTTGCATCCGTGTCTCAGGCATTTTGTATCCCTCAGCCAAGAGTATTTTGTCCATCGATTCGTTTTGATGATTCACCGGACGTATCTCATGTTAAAGTCCGAGGGAACTTGAGGCCAATTGGAAACGCAGTCACCAGGGATAAGGTTACCTTTCCATGGGGACATCAGTTTGAAGTTGATCAACTTGCTGTGAATGATGCCGCTTTGACCGGTACCATGTTGGCAGGATCTGTTTCCAATTGTCTTCGGGGAATAGAATGCAAATGTGCCTATTTATGTGACACAGATTTTGGTTGCAATGAATGTATCCCAAAGGGAATCAAAGCCACCCCTGCGGAATGTAGAGAAGACGTGAAGGGAGCGATCAACCTCGAACTTGACTGGATTGCAGATACGGGGAGTGCTCAAGATCTTGTCAATGATAGCGAATTGCCAGATGACTATGGATACTACTCCAACAATCCCATTCGCATGATTACTGCCAATGGTGAAAGTTCGTCATCGAAACAAGGAAAAGTATTTGTTCCAAAGTTAGGCAAGACCATTGACCCATATCTTGTTCGAAGCTCACCTCCTGTCATTTCAGTCGGGATGAGATGCATTGATGATGGTTACGACTTCATATGGAGAGGCTCCAAAGGTGAACCTCCGTACATGGTCAAACCAGGTGGGGAACGCATTGAGTTAGTTGTCAGAGATTACGTACCCTACTTTGCAAATAATTCAAAGACGATTTCCACTCCATCAACTCAGCCTAGACCAAGCATTGCCACCCCGGCATCAGATGAAGCTCAACAATCTCCGGAGCCCGATGGGGACATTGAAATCATTGGTGATGACCCCATGGGTATCAATGTTGACTTACCGGAGCCCCAGCCCTTGGAGGCTGTGGAGGTTGATGTTCCTGATGCCGACCGGGAGGTTGAGCCGCCTGTGGAAGGATCCAAGGGTAGCAGTAGTAACGTCCATGATGATGGTGCTCACAAAAGGTCACTTGGGGAAAAGGAATTGAAAGAAGAAGCTAAGTCTATTCGACATATGCTGACTCACATCCCTAAGAACCCCTTTTGCGACATATGTACCAGAGCTAAGATGTTCAAGCCACCCTCAAGAGCTGTAGGCGGATCAACAAAAGTTAAAGCTGAGAAATTTGGTGACCACATCACTGCTGATTTTATCGTCACCAGAGATGAAGATGAGTTGGGGATCGATGATGAGAAAAGTGCACTCGTCGTGAAGGACATAGCTACAGGATTTATGTATGTCTACCCCAATGCCAGGCGAACCACCAATGCTGCTATCTTGGCGATTAAACATTTTGTTGGACATGAAGATAAGATAGGAGTCTTCTACAGTGACAATGCACCTGAGTTAATCTCAGCAATGAAAATCCTTCAGTGCCGTCATGTCTTAAGTAGGGACTACATATCCAAGTCCAACGCCCAAGCTGAGAGAGCAGTCCGGTCAGTTCTTGAAGGCACTCGTGTCAATCTGCTCCAAGCAGGTCTGAATCATTGGCACTGGCCACATGCTGCCCGACATTGGTGCTTCATGCAGAATGTCATTGCAACGGGGGGGGACAAATCACCATGGGAATTACGTTTTGGATCGAGATTTGATGGTCCCCTCATTCCTTTTGGTTGTCTTGTCGACTATTGGAATGGTCCGAGAAAGAAGAATAAAGAAGGACTTCGTTTCGACCCAACATCGAGCCCTGGTTTATTCCTTGGCTATGCCATTCACCCCGAATTCATGTGGAGAAAAGAATTCATGGTTGTACCTACGAAGGATCTTATTGAAAATGAATCCAATGGTACTGCATCAATCCTGCGGGTAATCAAGATCAACAAACCGAGTGATACGCAATTTCCTCTCCAAGGCAGAACGACTTTTGGAAAAGATGACCCGGGACTTTCCGAAGCTCTGGGGAACCAAGAGCCGGCTTTGGAGGATCAGGATGCAAAAATGGATGATGATGACGAAGAATCCCAGGAAGAAAGTTTCCAATTATCTACTGCCCATGCCGTCCACGATGAAACATGGCTACCCTTCATGAGACATATAAAAGACCGAGAGGGATGGTACGAATATGCTGATTGTCACGTCAACGTGAGAAGAGATTGTGATCACTACATTTCTCCTAACAGCAAGATTTCGACTGAAGAGTATCCCTATCGGACAACATGCCATAGGAAGGACGATGCCTGGTTCATCTTAGACCAAAACTTCATCCTCTGGCCAAAATACGAGGCCTGGAACGAGACCATCGCTCCATGTGAGGTCATGCTCACGATCTTCCATAAGGACATCGTTGACCTTCGCGAGAGGACGGAGCCGGAAATAACAGTAGATGAAGCTATCCCTGGGGATGATCCGAAGGATAAGGATCTAATCGAAGTCATCAATCCTTCCACCGGTGATATTGAGAAAATAAGAAGAGATGACCCACAGTTTTATAGTGCAGACGGATTCAAAACACGAAGGTACAAGGGATCAAGTAAACCGATTGACATCCCATCATTTGTCTGGCAGTCCATGTCCGTGAAAGCCAGAAGAGAAGCAATCAGGGAAGAACAAATGAAGTTAGCCAGAGATGGAGCTGAGAAGAAACGGGCCGTTAGAGCCGAACAAGAACTTGCAAGACTCGAGAAATCCAAGAAGGGTGTTGCAAGTATTATCAATCAACTCCATCATGCATATCACTCAGAAGATGATTTTCCAACCATGCCCACATGTAAGTATTCCCAAGATAGGCATCGGGTTAAGTGCGCCCGGGTTAGTATTATGAGCGGGGAAAAGATCATCAACACTCTTGTGGCCCGGCCAGTCAACAAGAAAGAGATAAGATCCAACCCTAAAGCTCAGGAATCTCTTGACATTGAGTGGAATAAGCTCGTCAAGAAAACTGCCTGGTTGTACGATACCGTACAAGAGTGGAGCGTAGTCTCCGACGGTGCCAAAAGGAAAGGGAAGAAAGTACATGTTGGGAAAGTGTTTGAAATTTGTGTTGAAAAGGGTAGTGAACTTCCAGCGGGCCACAAGCTTAGGAAATTTAAGGGTAGAACGGTATTCCAGGGCAACAATGTCCGTGACGAGAACGCCGATGTTGCTCTTTTCTCCGAGCTAGGTTCATCGCCTGCCACCATGGAGGCTGGTAAAGCCGTGGATGCATATGGTTCTCAACCCGGACACATAACTCAACAGAATGATGGTGTCCAAGCATATACTCAAGCACTAATGGAAGGGATTGAAACCTGGGTGGAACTTCCAGTTGATAGATGGCCCAAACATTGGGTAGGCAAGTATAGACGCCCCGTTGTACTCCTTCGCATTGCCTTATATGGTCACCCTGACTCGGGGGGACTTTGGGAAATTCACTGCGAAAGAATGCTCATAGCGGTGGGGTTCATAATGCCTGACCCGGAAGGGTGGCCGTCAGTGTTCTTTCATCCTGAATTGAAGCTCCTCTTGGTAGTGTATGTAGATGACTTCAAAATGTCAGGTCCTAAAGAGTCGATGTCGAAAGGATGGGAGTTAGTCGGATCCAAGATCGATATGGATGTCCCCACTGACATTGGTCGATACCTTGGATGTGATCATGTTCAAGAACTTCAAGTTAAGCTGACGGTTCATGATCACCCTTTCGCTCACCTCTTCGACAAGTCCCTTCCTGATCCCGCCGCCAAGGAGGCCGCAGCAGCGGAGAGGACTCAGGACTTTTGGGAAGTTGATGCATCCAAAGGAGTCTAGATTAGACATCACTGTCAACCAAGAAAGGGATTTTATGTTCCAGATGAAGAAATCATAACTGCATGTAACTTGACTGATGTTAGGTTCACTGACTTTGTGCAAAGCACGTCGGAAGACGATGCCGTTTCTGAGTGGGACAAGTACCGTGATGAAACGGGGGGCTATGCACAAGGGAAGAGAAAGCCTGCATTATGGGTAGGTGCCACTTACCTATTTACCAAGACTTGCAAAGATCCCAAAATTGCAGTTGCATCAATTAAAAGAGATAAAAACGATGCCAAGAAGAAAGCAAGAGCTCAAGGTTTCAGATACATGGACCAATTGTTCAAAGATCAACCTTGTATGTCCAAGCCAGTGAATGTGATGACATATGATATGCAACCCTTTTTGCAATCATGTATTGACCGATACCAGTCACTTGCCGGTAAAGACGCCAAACCCCTCAAGCAGGTATCCACTCCTTTTCATGAAGAAAGGATTGCAAGACCTCTGGAAGGGGAGTCCGAGCCGAAAGGTGCACTTGCTCCAATAGCTGCAAGGGTTTTGATGAAGATCCTATTTGCCGCCCGTATGGCAAGATATGACTTGCTTAGAGCCGTGCAAGGACTAGCAGCTCGAGTAACAAAATGGTCAATAGATTGCGATAAGGCATTGCATAGATTAATTTGTTACATACATTCTACATTGGATCACAAGCTCAAAGCCTTCGTTGGCGATCGAATTCAAGAGTGCAAACTTTGGTGTTTTGCCGACGCCGATCATGCCGGTGAGTACGACAATAAAAGTACCACTGGATGTTTCTTAGTCCTAATAGGCCCCAATACTTATTTCCCACTCACTGCATTCTCTAAGAAGCAAACATCAGTGTCAGTTTCTAGCACTGAAGCCGAAGTAGTTGCTGCAAACATTTCCCTCCGCGCTGTAGGACTGCCTTCATCCGGTTTATGGGCCTACCTCCAGAACGCGGGGGGGGGATCAAGCACTCCGGGAGGTTTGCCAAGAGAAAGTATCAAGACCCAACCTGAGGGTAACGGTGAGTACTGGGAGTTTTTACGGGATAGAAGATTGCTCGTCCGTGTCCACACCAAGAACAGGGCCCACCTTTTCAATCCGACCGAGTCCAATACCATTCCTATCCCCATCAAACGAATTGGCAACTCCAGAACAACTATCTTTATTTCATCAGGAATGATGGACTTCATTCAGGACAATTGGAAAAGACGGGGCACTAGACCTGTTGACAAACAATGGACGGGAAAGACATTCTTCCGTGTTTATGGGCCTTACGAAAGTGACTATGAAGTTGAATCATCGGAAGTTCGGGAAGCACTTACTGATTTTGAATTTGTAGGACAAGAGAAAATGGGTGATTACATGGTGTCACTCTTCCCTCCCAAGAGCATCCGTGGAGTCTTCGTCGAGGACAACCAAGCCACCATCAGAATCTTGGAAAACGGTAAGTCACCATCGTTTCGTCATACAGACAAAACCCAACGGATCAACTTGTCATGGTTGTCAGAGCAATACAAGAGGGGATGGTATGATTTGACATATGGACCATCTAAAATGCAGGTTGCAGACATCCTGACTAAGCCTTTCACTAATGCAGAGAAATGGCGATTTGCACTGGCCCTCATGTCCCACGTAGCACCCAAGAGTAGTAAGGCCAGCTCATCCGGTTCTAATCGTGCAACGACTGGTACCCCACGGCCTAAGGCTATGGCATCCAGTCGAAGCTCCGGGGAACCGAGAGCCAGCCTGAACCCCAATCGTTTGCTAGTGGAAATTTGCTGCAGTCCCATGTCCAAGTTGAGTGATGTTTCCAGAGAAGCCGCCGTTGGATGTAGAGTGATTCAGTTTACCGAGAAACACAGTTTGTTGGATGAAGAGTATCAACAGTATGTTGCAAGCATTGTGAACGATTTTCCAATGTCCAAAGATGTCCTTTTGTGGCTGAGCCTCCCTTGCACGGGGGGCACATCGTGGTCTCATGTGAACTTGAAAATCCCAAGTGCCGCTAAGAAGGTCATGAAACATGTCAAGACTATGAAGAAGTTATGGAAGGCCTTTGAAAGATTTGTTCATCGGTTATCCAGAGACTTTGAAGTCGCAATTGAATGGCCTCAGAATTGTCGGTACTGGAAATTCCCGAGAGTAATCAAGTTTATCCATGAATTCTCCTTGAAGAGATATGATTTCCATGGATGTATGCTCGGCACAAAAGACCACGAAGGGATTCCTATCAAAAAGCCCTGGACTGTCGCCACTACAGTTGATGAAATTGGTTTGGAACTGTCACAATATCAATGCGACGAGTCACATGACCACGTGCAAGGGAGAGGAAAGCCACTCAAAGAAACTGAGAGTTATTCATACCCTTTTCCTGATTGTGTGCATAGAGCTTTTGACCGGGCAGCTCAATCTGCTCGAACATTTGCGTGTGCTTTGCTCGCCGTCTCCGACCTGCCTTTCTTTGCCGTGATGTTGGACGCTTCTTCCGCTTCGGTGTCTCTTCCTCCTCATGTGACGGAAGCAGCTCAAGCTGGGGTACGTCTTCCGGAAGGTCGGCCAGGTTCGGAACATGCCAATTGGCGCCAAGATGCGAACTTCCAGGTGGAGCAGATCGCTCCGGAGTATCGCTTGACGATCTATGAGAGGATTCTCCAATGGGAAAAGAAACTGGCTACAATTCGAGGCTCATGTGTGGCATGCATCTTTCCTGATGGCTATGAAGGTGCAAACAAGATTGGAAGTGGGCAAATCCCGATTGGTGACGTGATTGATGGTCTCATCGGGAAGGACACCAACGAAACGCAGAGGACCTACACTGACATTGTCGACTTGGTGAAGGACATCCCTGCTGCTTTGTTTGGTGCCGTTGAATGCCCACCGGAAGGTGAGGCCGACTTGATTATTGTTGGTGACTCATCTTTCGCACTCGTGGCCAACCACGACAACCCTGTGCTCTGCTCCAGGCTTTCCTTTGGTGAACTGCTACAGAGCAAGGAGTACGCCATTGGCCAGATCAGGTCCGTTTACCCAGGACTGAAATGGGGTAAGGGGCTCAGTGCGATTAACCACCAAATCTGGGAGTTGATTGAGAAGGTCGAACGTGAGAATCGCCTTCTCGATAGACCAACACTCCCGATCATGGTCGTCGTCGGATGGGCGGGGAACGATGTGCACGGGGACTTTGGATACCAAGGGTGTACATGGATTCACCAATCCAATCTCACGAAGTCAGAAGCCGACCGGAAGGTCGCTGCCGAGTACGTCGACAAGCAGTACAAGAAGGTGCAGCGATCCCTGGATGGACTGGTTGAGATTTCAAAGGACCCCCGTGTCATGTCTGTGCAAGTCATCGGGAACGGTGACCATTCCGGGTACTCATTGCCGCCATCTTACAACCGTGAGATGGGCAAGCACATCAATTGGCTGGCAGAGCGTGGCATTCAATGTGTGAACTCCACTATGCTCGCTCAGGGTGGGAAATACGACAACTACCACCTGCACGACCACCAATTTAACCGGAAACTGGTTTATCGTTTCTTGAGAGGAGCCATCACCTTCCACCTCAAATACGTTGAGCTCATGTCGAAGAAGGACGATCTCAAGTACTTTGTGAAGGAGTTCATCAGCAACGAGCAAGATCGTGTGGCCGCGGTCCATCTCTTTCCCACGATGGTTCAGTTTCGTTTGGCTTTGCTCGGCACTCAAGAAGTCATGGAAGCCGTCTCCACCGAGAAGAAAACGGCAACCCCTGCCCAGGTCTTTGATGAGGCAGATGAGGAGATCCTCATGTGGGTCCATGCAGGAATTCTTGAGGCCAACGAGGAAGCCACCCGGGAGGGAAGGCCGATGCCCACAGCTTTCACTGATGAAGAGATCAGCTCCATCGTCCCAATTGACCCTTCGATCGAGGACTATGAAACCGAAGAGTTCAGGGCCCGACAATACCTTCAAGAAGATCTGAATCAGGCCGCTGCTGATGGTTTCTCAACCACAACCATTGAGTCGATCGAGATCAATCCGGAGAACACTGATGTCGAAGATGATGTTGAGGTTGTTCCCGAGTTTGATGAATGGGACGTGATCCTGGACGAGAAGATCATTGTCAACCCCCATGATGAGAAGGTCAAGGAAGATGAAATCTCGGAGGACAGAGCCAAGGAGGTTGCGGATCTCAACAAGATCATCGAGATCACATCCACTGAGGCAAAGCCTTCGGGAACGTCGGCCGATGACCCTGCTGCTGCAAAAGATGCACCTGCCAAGGTTGACAAAGGGGGAGAAGACATGACTTCATCGAGGATTTCAACATGGAGCGTGGTTGGTGGTGATGAATCCAAGCCCAGCGACATGACTTCTTCCAGGATCTCAACATGGACCGAGGCTGGTGGATCTGAAGCCACTGCCATGGACGTTGACTCTGAGAAGAAGGAAGGTGCTGATGCTGCCCGGAAGGGTGTGCCAACTGACACTGCGGTTCCTGAGGCTTCTGCTTCTTCCGAACAGCCTGCTGACAAGACTGCCATTGTCGACCTGACCAAGACCGAGAAGAAGGTGGAGGTTGACAAGCCAGTTGGAAAGCCGGCCGAAAAGAAAATGCCGAAGAGTGAAAAGCAAAAGGCACCAGAGTCCAAAGCGCAGCCCAGACAGAAAGCGCCGCGACTCAGTGTCGAAGCTGATGCAGCCCTTCGCAAGTTGGAAGAAGCAACGGAACGCCAAGAGGGATCAGTATGGTTGGACCCCAATGACATGATCAACAGGATCCCCAAGGAGTATTGCGGCCAAGGGCGACTGAGATTTCTTTCCACAAAGTTGTCTTATGTTCTCCGTGGACACGCATTGAGCTATGGTGCTCGCAGCCCAGACATCGATCCCATGGATCTTTCGATGGATTTCGAGGCGGTGATGAAGACGATGGCCCACTACGTCTCCTACCCGAAGATCAGTGAGGTCCTGTCCATTGTGCGCAACAGTGACACCAGGCTCTTCCAGGTGAAAGTGGCCCAGCCCGATTTGCCTGAAGCAACCTGGAAGGGTTTGCCATGGAAGGTTGTCGCCATCAGAGCAGTCCAAGGACACAACCGCGCAGTGGTGGAAAATGCCAAGATTTCATCAGTGGTGAAGGAAGTGTTTACTCTGGATCCAACCTTCTCCAAGGCCGACCTCGACACGCCCAAGTTGCCAAGGACAAACCTTCGTCCAGACCTTGTGCCGGAGTTGATGGCTGCACTCCCAAGGGTTATCTACCATAGCTGCGACAGGCTCGCTATGGAAAAGATAGTTGAACATGGTCTCATCCCAGGTGGCTGGCCCCAAAGAACAGGAAGGGCGCATAATTTCTTTATTGCGTCACATCCATGGGATGATTCAGTCGGCGGCAGAAAGCTCGCGGGAACGCGAGCCGGGAAGCAATATTACATCGCCTTTGACACCGAGCTCATCGTCCAAAGCGGCTGCCGATTGTTCCGCACAGACGAAGCAATCATAAGCCCTGACTGGATCTCCAACGAGAACATCATTTGCACATATGATGCTGTCAACCGGGAGTTTGCCTGGGTGAATCGCCCCTATGAGATCACACGTGTGGGGTACAACAGCAAAATGAAGACCCACAAGGACCAGGACACTCCGAAGAAAGAAGCCTTGTCCAAGAGCCCGTATGCCAACGCCAGGGACAGTCTGAAGGCCTACCTCATGAGCGGCAAGTCCATTCGACCAGGCCAGATGCAGATGACTGACTCTCCGGAGGAACTTCCCCCACTTCTTCGTCGACATGAAGGAACTTCAGGACCCTTTGAAGACAAGGTGACGTTGAAGATGGCCTCCTTTGGTGCTTTGTCCAATGCTGAAACCATCCGCAAGGGCAAGGGCCGGGGAAAAGGCAAGGGAAAAGGAAGCCGCCCGGGAGGGCTGGCCCAGCGCTCAACAAATGCTGAGGATTACATCTACAGCTCAAAGATTGAGATGCAGCAGGTCAGATGCCACTTCTGCGGTGAACAGAACATTGAGGGCACCCACAAGTGTCAGTCGTGCTTCAAATGGCTGATTGCTTGGTCGGATGGAAGAATTGCGACAGAGGTATGCCGGATGGAAATCTCGGCCAAGAAAACCAATAAGGTGTTTTCCCTGGACAAGATCGATTTTGAGAAGCAGCCACGTGCTCAGCGAGTTTCTGACCGCACCCGAGCAGATCAACGTCGAGCTGGACGAAGTAACTTCGGAAATCTCAAGGACGCTGCTCAGACACATGCGGGAAGATACACAAAGCTCGGCTTCAAATCGATCCAGGACCGCATGGAGAAGGACCCATTTTATTTGTTCAACAATGCGGTTGGCCAGATAACCCCTGACTGTTGTCAGTTTTTGGAGGATCTGGCAAAATGCATTGCCCCTGATGTTGGCCGTACCCGAGAGAAGCGAGAAAAGCAGCTGGGAACAGGTGTCAGCACTCGTTTGATTTTTATGCCTGACTTCAACAGAGACATCCGACTCCCGTTGGACGTTACCAAGGAAGCCATGGTTGCACATCACGCACGTGTTTTTACACTCCCACAATTTGCTGTTCTTGCTGCGGACCTACTGAAAGCGAGGGGGGAACCCACGCCGATGTTATTTGGTTGGTCTGGCTCAGTGTTACCTGTGGATCAGGCTTCAGCCCAAGATTGTTTCTTTGACCTCGTCGACTTCGCGAAGAGGCAGTGGAAGGAACAATATAATAACATCAAGGGTGAAGAGCACTCCTTCGTGGATGAAGCCACCGCATCAGATGTGGCTGAGTTTCCATTGGCAAGGTCCTCCAAGACGGGTACTGGCGAAGGGCGAGAGGGATACCGGCGTCATTTTGACCCGATTCAGAAGCCAGCTAAGGGCAAAGGAAAGGGATATGGTCAGCAACAGCGCCCAATCTTTCAGCAGGCCATTGAGTGCTGGAAGTGCGGTCAGTATGGCCACAAATCCTTTGAGTGCCGCAGTGGATGGAACCGAGGGCAACAGTGGGGTTCGTATGGATCTTACTCAAGCCGCTCGGGAGGGCAGGCCCAATGGCAAAGCTGGAATTGGAATCAGGGCTACTCTGGCCGAGGTTGGACTGCTGATCCTTGGGGAAGATCTTCAGCATCAAGCTCCTCGGCAGCTCCTCCGGAGCCAGTGCGGCCACCATCAACAGCGACGCCTGTGCCTGACACAACACCAGCTGCTGGCGATCCTGCCCAAGCTGCCTCTGGATCAGCTCCTGCAGCAGAGCCTCCACAGCAAGTGCCGAGGATGCCGCTCGTGATTGCTGAGGAGTACTGCGAGATCAACGGCCAACCGCACTTCAAGCGCACCTACAATGATGGGACGGTAGAGTTTGAGTCGTGGTAGATGTTTCACATCTTGTGCCATGATTTTATGTCTACCGGAAGGTTTGGCCGATTGGATGAAAGCTGACCTGTGGTCATTCAGTTCAATCGAAGTGCACACATTTCCAAACATGAAATTCTAACTTGATTAACTTGAAAACTTGTTCCAATTGATTCAATGAGATTGACACCAGCATCCGATCCAATGCAGTAGATTGCGTGTACATAGCCGTGTACATTAGCCTGCTACAGTAGCTTCTAAGTTTCCAGGGCAATAAAGGAGTGGTAATGCTCCTATGCCTTGGCGGAAGCCAGGCCGATGACACTTTTTCTATGTCCGACACATGCCATGCTTGGGATCGTAAAAACCCTTTTGCATTCGACCTTTTGCCTCATGCATCCGTGAGCTATGAGCATCCGCAACTTTACGGTAGATGTAGCTGACAGTGATGTTTTTCCCATGTTGTCCTCTCTCAGGTCACTTCTGGAGGACTACATCTCTCCGCTCTCCGTGAAACTGCGGGGCGGCGGGGGGTGTTTTTGGGTAGTTTCACTGTATATACTAATGTATCACTCATCCTACCGTGTTGCATTGGCTCAAGAAAACAAGCGTGTATTGCTGTTGTCTTTTGGCTGTTACGCCTGTAAAACAATCACTAACTGGGATGCACATCCAAGAAATGGATGGATGTTCAAGTCGGAAACTGAGAGGAAATCTGGGTCTAAATCGATCAAAATCCATCAAATGGTATACTTCAACATACTTCAACCAATTCTGGCAGAGCAAATGGCGGTTCCACTCCCCTCTGGTTGACGGATGCTTGGCAATGCGGGAATATGCTCAAACAAAACCCGCTCTTCAACTTGGATTTTCCAACAGTGCACCTCTGGGACATGAAATGACAGCTGCTAGCTCCGCCACTCTCCGTTGATCGCCAACCACAAATGGTATAACCCCATGATACTGGCTGGTTTCGTTTCCAGAACGTAGTCCCAACGACGTAGTATAATCCACAGCTTGGTATTTGGGCTCTGCATCCCAACCCATATTTTGACCCATTTTACCTCCTTCGGCACTCCTTCTGGCTGGTTGATTGGGAGTTCCATAAGCCATGACAAGCAATTGCAGCCTGGTAATATAACATAATATAACCCCATATACCCTCAGGTAATCAAACGTGGGAATGGAAAATCCCTTATTCGTACACGATGTTCCCATATAGATCATGTCTGTTCGATGTCGAGTTCAGAGATTTTCCAGCCATGTTTGATGACGCCGGAGGGTAGATGGAAAAATGAATCCCCAGTGTTGATTATGAAATCCCATTACCCTCCAGCATAGACCCTGGCAGTCATCGGGGTTGGTTCAGACTAGTTTCCATTAAAAATGGGTGATTTTCAGGGTCCAACTGTTCATTTACCAGGGGGTAAAGCCCAGGCTAGTAATAACTCAGCAACAAAGACTTGGTGGTTTTTTTCCCACATAACGACCGAGGCTCGAAGTAGTAGAAGTCTGGCTCGAAACCTGCAAACAAGAAGCCTCGGGAAGCCGGATGACAGGAGAATTAAAAAACAAATTGGTTGGTAAATGGATGGTTTATCGATATAAAGCCAAACATAAATGAGAATACAATTGGTGTATAGAATATCATGGGTTCAATGTGAATTTCAAGCTCTTAGTTTTCAATCTCAGCCGTTTTTTGGGGGAAATGTGTCTTGCTTCGGTTTTTCGATGCATCGATCCAGGGATCAAACTTAGGGTACCCAGACCATCTGTAGTTTTCTGCCGACCAAAAAGCATCTTAAGTCATGAATTTGGTGTACCATTAAAAAAAAAACATAAATTAAAAAAAAAAAATCTCCAGATGTTCTGTGCATTTTTCATGATTTTGGGATTAATGGATTAATTAATTATGGATTAATGACATCAATGAAATCCACAAATCCCATGGGAATTTGGTGTAGCCACTCATCATTTCTATCCCATCCCATGGAACCATGGATCCAACACATTTCACCCGGAATTTTCGGGCCTGAGGGCGAAAAACACATATAAAGATCGGCGGAAAACACACTTTTCTCGCATCAACCAACCGAACAAATAGATATAAATATGTATAACAATTAGTGCCTGCATATATATAATCATATATATATATATGTGTCATTTATGATGCTGTCCATTCATATCCATTGAATCTCCATTGGATACCCATCGAACCTTTTCGCCCCCATTTTTTTTGGTAAATCTGCCACCATCCAACCTATCCAACCCAAAACATGCTGAGGAACCGTAGGTTCTCAAAACTCTGTAGGTCCCAAGCAGTTGCCGGTGCTCATAGCGCCTAGCGAACTGGATTTCATCATGCTAAAAAACGGCAAAAATCATCGAAGCATAGCGAACTGGTAAATGTTAGAAAACTGGAAAATCACCATGAAGAAAAATATGGGCCATCTGTAGCGAACTGTTGGTTTACTGGAGGTTTATTGCTACCAAGGTTTTTTTGAATGTTTTTCCAGCTGGAAAATGAAGGGAATTGGATTGATACCAATGAACCATGGGAAATCAACTAGCAAGAAATTCTGTCTGCTAAAACATGGGGAGTATAGCAATGAATGATGGGCTAACCGGAAAAATTGCCAAGCTTAGATACTGTATACCTACACCTAACGAGTACATAGGCTGGCCCAGTCGTTGCGGGTCAAAATCTCTCATGACATTCCTATTTTTATCAGATGGGTTGAATCCACCAATCAGAATTGTGATAGTTTATCCCAATATATTCTATACATCTATTGTATTCCCATTTCTGCTTGGCTTTATATCGATAAACCATCCATTTCCCAACCAATTATCCCAATATATACCCATCTGATCCCCGAATCTTGCAGCTTCATGCTGCCCTTCTTAGTTCTTAGCAGAGCTTCGGCGTACCATGGAACGTTTGCATCGCTTCGGGGTGCCAAAAAATGAAAGATGCTAAGCCGGCTAAGCCGTCCACCATTTCTGCATTTCAGCCCCAAAAGGGATGATGCCTCAATGTATGTGAAAGTGTTGCAAAATATGTCGCAACCCCTATAAAACACCTATGTTTGAAGGACATAAAACAGGATATTCAGTGAGCCCCAAGTCTCACCTGGCTACCCCTGGCTGCCCAGCAGTTGACTTTCCGCCTCAAAATCAAATAGAGCAGAAGCGGTCCACCCACCGAAAACACTCCGATGCCAATCCAACCTGAAGCTCGTTCCGACACTGGCTGCGGGAGGGACACTTCGCCAATTTTTCATGTCCCAAAGCCATAAACCATCCCAAATTTCACCAGAAATGGGTGGGATTGAAAGCTTCGAATTTTTTTGGGGTTGATTATGGGTTGGCCATGTAGATTATTCAAGATTCTGGTGCCTCCAAAAGCTAGACAGATCATACATAGACCATAGATCATGACCAGTTCTGGGATTGGAAAACCACTTTTTGCTCTTGGAAAAACTTGGTATGGCCCATTCTCAGGCAGAAAAAACTGTTATTTTTGGAGGTTTCCAAAAATGGTGGTAACCCCAAATCATCCATTTATAGATGGAAATTCCATGAAATAAACCCTCAAAAAAGGCTCCTGTGGTGAGTACTCTGTGTGCCCATGGTTTCCTTGCAGTTGTGGCCCTTGACAGTCATAAATATGATGAAATAACTCCTATAACTAAGGTGTTATATACATATATATATATATATGTATGTGTATCATATATATATATATATGTATATATATATGTATATATATATACTTATATATAATTTATAAATGTTTATATCTATATATATATACACATATCATATAATTATATATATAATTATCTATAATTATATATATATAATATATATATATACATATCTTGAAATAATCCCAGTTATATCTGTTTTTTGGGCCATGACTCCCCGATCCTTGTTCAGGTCCACCGAGCTGGAAGTGTAAATGGACTGACAATGAAAACAATTGCGAAGCTAAACTTTCTTCCAAGGTATGTACACAGATTTATACACAGTATATTCTGCGCAGAAAAAAAAGATTCCTTTCAAAACAAAATAAAAAGTGAAGCCCTGCCCATTTGAGCGAAAAAACCATCTGGGAATGAGTCAACAAATGTATCAATCCCAGCCTCCCAGCGTTCCTCCCGTTCCAAAAAACGTCCAAGTCACTCAAAGTCTGCCACAACGCATGGTCTCGATCCCAACATGCCACCGTGGGGTCTAACATCAACCTGCAACAAGCCACATTTCCGGTGACCATGTTGCTGGCAACCAATGGTGGATAGCGATGGCCCCACAACATCCGCGGCTCTTTGGAGAACTGAGAACATGTCAAGGTTCCGGGATCGCGGGCAACAGCTCAGTTTTCGTCGGTAAAGCCTCCTATTTTTCCTCAGATTAACCTCCCAATTGATGGCCATTCGCCCGTCACCACCCATCTACAGGTTCTGCCTGAATTTGTCGAAATTACACCACAAAACAAGTGCTAGGTATGGGCCTAGCAAGGTCAAAACTCATGAAAAAAAACATTATATATAATATGTAAATATTATATATATATAACCCTGATTTTCGCTAAACACTTCATAGCTGGCGGATGGTGGACTTGTATGGACTTGTTCCATTTCCAAGCTCCATGGCCGCCTGGAGGTGTCATAGGTTTGGCATTTGAAGTTGGCCAACAACAAGCGATTCACCCGGGGGATGTAGAGGAAAAAGTTCACCTGTTGCCGCTCAGATCAAGGGAAACCATGGCTCCATATCGATGTTGGCAGCCATCAACCATGACATCCCCATGACTTTTCGGAGGTCTGGCGTATCATTTGAATCATTCGCTTGTTGTGAAAATGTTGCTGTCCCCGGTGTCCCCTTACTCATAAAGCAGCAAGTGGGAAAAGGACATCGAACTTGGGGATTTTTACCAACGGAAGGCAGGCAGAGCAAACCACCGTGAAGTGTGGAGAGAGTTTCAGCTTCAAAAATGGGGATATCAAGGTTCTAAGTCGAGTCCCCCCAGATAAAGAACTGTATCTTTGGCTGATTAAGTCAATCTGAGGTAAATCCGCAGGAAAGCGTGTGGCATCACCTGGAGTGTTTACTGTTTACCCAACAAAGTGATAGGCATCAAGGGAGGTAGCCCCATGTAGCCCCCTGGTTTTGTCGGTTTCAGCAGGTCCTAAGTCTGGTGGACCAAAAAAACTTGCGGTTTGACTTACCCAAAAAATGCCAGGCCGCCCATGTTGAAAACATGTGAAAATGATGATCAACCACGGGTATTATGACAAGACAATCCCAATCAATCCCATGTCTTTTTGATCAGCAAAAACCAGATCTCGGCCTCACTCGATTGAGCATGCGACTATCAATTTTAATGTGTGTCCGAATCCTCTGGGCATGATTTTTTTTCCAAAAACACACCAAATTCTACAATTCGGAAAGGCAAATGAGTAATGAGTCGTCCCGGGACATGGTCATCAACATGTCATAAAATCGAAATAGCTTTGCCGATGTTGGAGATGAGTCCCCCAAGCCAAAAACCCATCATTCAATCGGCCTGTACACAAAGTGTGTTTGGTCAAGCTTTTTTTTGGTCCCCAAGCCATGAAAAACTGAAAAACCAACTGAGTTAACCCATCAAATACCAAGGTTTTTCACGATCAATAGATGAAAAAGTTAACAACCAAAAGTTAACAACCAAACCATCCACACACAAAAAAAATGTTGTTCGTTTCGTGGCTCCACAACGCTGCTCATGTCGAAGCGAGTTGCCATCAGCCAAGTTTTCAGATGCCGCAAGTGTGTGGTTTTCTTGAAGACGAGTCTCCTCGGAGGGTGTATATATATATATATAAACCATCATTAACCATCATTTGGGGATACCAAGTTTCTAGTCTAACCTTCGGCTATCATCAAACATGGCTTGTTGGTTGCTGCGAGAATCCTAACATACGGAGGTTTATAGCTGTGAGAATCATCCAACTAAATGGGGAGTTGTCCATTGCCATGTTTGACTCATGTTCGATTGCTGGAAATGGGGATGGAACTAGATGATTTCAACTTCTGACTGCAGTTGGGACTCAATGCTTTTCCAATACATTCATGGAACCAGACTAAAAAACCGAGTGAATTGCAGGTTCAACATGATTTCATCTGGTTTAATAATACTTACCTTCATGGATAATCTTGTCCCCTCAACGCTACCCCCCCGAAGCCCTGGTTTAGGATTGGATCTGTGCAGTCTGTGCATGTTTGGGGCCCGTCTAACAAGGAATCTTTATGTTTTGATCAAATTTTGGGAGGGATTGCAAGAATTGCTATGGGAAGCAGAAACAACATGAAACAACCCTATCGAGTTTCATCATCCCGTGCTGGATCATTTTTTTTTGAGCCCAGCAACCACACTTTTCCGCAATGCGTAGCTCAAGTTGCCACCGATCCACACTTAAAATTCAACCACCATTTAGCCCCGATCAGCGATCAGCGATCAAACACAAATTCCGTTTTTGGGCGCCCAAGTGACATCATGTCACCGGCCTGTCCTGAAAAGCTTGACAATCAGGAAAACCATGGTGGAGATGACCGCCTCAATCACAGCTGGAATGCTGGAACTGGACCCGAAAGCGGCCGTAACGTGTCAAGCTTTCCACAAAAACCACAGCTGTACATGTGAACGGTGTGAACCATCCATTTTGGGGCACGCTTAAAGTTTGATGGGCGATACGCGATCCCTTGGAAAATTTGAGGCCATGGTAACTACGCGAAAATCCGAAAGGCGAATTTGCTGGAACTCCCCCTGTGCTTAGAAAGCAACCTACCTGCCCAGGGTTGAGACGAGAAAGAAACAAAACAACACCTGGCAACAGAAAACCCCATTTTTTAACTGGAAGATTGTCTGCCATTGGTGATTTTCTGGGCACGCACCACTACACCACCAAAGGATACCAAAGGGCATTTGCAACATGCCCCACAAACAAGTCCCTGTATACAGCTGATGGCTGCGATCTCTTTTTTCCAACGTTGGTAGCCGCTGATTGAGAATTCACCAAGCTGAAGTATTCACCAATGTTGAGAGCCCAAGTTCACCGCCGGGTTGTCCATGAAAAGCAAAACCATCCATGTTGATCTGTTGATCATTACCAACATGGGTATGGATCAAACTTGGCTACCCCAATAAGATGGTTACTAGACACATCTAAATATGTGGTCCAATTTTGTCCCATAGGGATGATAAAATTTTGACCCATACCCATATGGTACCCCCGAATCCATTGGTTCATCACCATGTCTGTTTTCCCCAACAAAAAAATGCTGAAAAAAAAGGCTTTTGCCATAGTAGTAAAACAACCATCTAAAACAACGGCCATTCACATCTGACAATAAGAACTCTGTTTTTCACACAAATGTTCTATTCTAATCCCGTAATGATGAGATTTTTCATCCCGGTTCATTCGAAAAAATCAAACGAAAAACGTCCAAAAACGCCAAGGAACTGTGCCTGGAAACCATGCCAAGCCCACCAAGGTGATGACCTGCCGATGTTTTTCTTCGTAGATCTGGTGCTCAGGAACCCAATTTTTTTGGAGAGGAGTGGAGAATCCAATCCTATAAAAGTACCCTCTGGTTATTTAACATGGCCATGGAAAATGGCACATTTATAGATGATTTTCCCATTAAAACCTCCATTTATCAGGGATTTTCAATAGCTACGTTAAATTACCAGAGGGTATACAAAAGTAGCAAGTTGTTCACCTTTTCTGGAGTACCATGATATCAAGCGACATCAAGCGATCAACCAGTAGCGTTGTGTTCAAAAACATCGAACGATTTCGCCAACGAGAAAGATTGAAAGGGGATAGTTAAGCGGTAAATATTGTTCGGGATCGAAATATATGAAACTAGGATCCAATCATTGGTAGAGATACGTTGGATTAAGATGGATTAAGCATCCCACCCACAATGGCACAGGATAGAGAAGGTTTGTGTTATTGCTGGGGTTTATATATATATAATATGTATATATATATATATATATATCAAAAATTAACTAGCAGAAATGTGATACAAACTGCACAACTGCACCTGCAGCCCTAACCCTGCTTGCAGCCAATGATTTGTGGATTCTCCTATGAAGCCATTGATTAAATCGCCATACATGGGTTAGTTGAATCCCAACCAACAAATGGCCCATATATGCCCAGATCATGTATTGATGTCTATCCTTGTTGTATATCAATTACATTCAATTACTGTACTGTATCCACTCTTCTTGCTAAACCTACATCAGATTGTTGGTGAAATATCCAATTCTATCCCGATTGATCCATGCATCACAACAACTCACCTCTACTATAGTTTCCTATCTTTGAAATTTCCACCGCCGCCTTGTGCGGTACTACTGGTATTGTCCACATGTATTTCCTCATTCATAGTAACTCGGTTCAACTACCCACTGATCACCTCCATTTGTCCTAACATATTCGAAGAATTCACCTCAAATGGTCGGTCATTTTGACCATTTTGGGTATGGGTAAAAACCTTCAAATCCCGAAAATTGCGAGGGACCAAACATCCAAAAAAATCCAGCCCTAGTTAAATCATGTTAAATCCCTTGTTTTCCTGTAGTCAAATGCCCATCTTCGTCAATTCCGAAAAGTTTCCCCAGCTCACCGCAGCTCACCGAAATCGATGTTTCCATGGGGAATTTGCCCACCACAAGACCCCAACCAGCCGCACCTTCTGAATGCCCCAGGAGGGCAAAAGCTCCTGGATGAGGCAGGCACCCGCCTCAGGTACCCAGGCCGATGAGCTAAAGCCCAGATAGTCCTCCGCCAGGGCCACAAAATCGCTGAACTTGTTAGGATTTTTTTGGTGGGGAATTGGATCATGTGGGTATGATTGTACTAATGATTTCATGATTGGATATGATGATACTAGTGGTTAAGATCAAAACTCCTTACACATGCCAAAATGGTGCCTTAATTCCGGGGAGCTTATAGTGGGAAGGGGAATTTGTGATGATTATTATGAAATTGTAAAATTCTGTGTGTTGTTTGCTTGGTTTTCCACTGGGAATCGATAGAATCAAGAGTCAACCGCTACCAGCCAGATCCTGAAATTTAACAAAATATGTGTTGCAAAGATGCGAAAACAAAGCAAGACAAACAAGCAAAAAAAATATGTTAAAAAAAAAAACAAACAAGAAATCAAAAAGCAAAAGAAAATGGAAACAATGCGACAAAAATTGCGGAAAAAACAACAAAATAGAACCAACAAATTGAAAGGCAAAATTCACAAAAATTGCGAGCCGTGTTTCGCTTTTTTCCCGCATGTGTTTCGCTTGTTTTTGTCCGCATGTTTCCCGCATTTTTGTTCCGCATTCTTTTTGTTTTCGCGGCCCAAAAGATAGGAAAGCAAAATCCCACTAAAATATAGTTTTGCTTTACTTGTCAATCTTTTTGGGGATGTTTATACTGTAATTTCATACTTGATCCCCCCAAATAGTCTTGGATCATTTAAACTGGGGGATGGCCCAGTCGAAATAGTGGAATTTTGGCCAGCTATAAAATGGTGATGTTCCATGGTTACGTAAATGTTTACCAGAGGCTATGTTTATTGCATATCCCTCAAACAACTTTCGTGATAATCCAACGTTTGATCTTTTAAGCGGATAGGGATTGTGATCGGTTTTGAACCCAGGTCCCAATCAACCAATCATCACTGATCAACGATATATCCACATAAGTACAGTACCTTCTTGTAATTTAACATATTGAAAATGGCCATTTATAGTTGATTTACCATTTAAAAAAATGGTGATTTTCCATAGTTATGTTAGTCTACCAGAGGGTAACTCTTGAAACCCCTAGAATCCTTGACTTTCTATCTCTTCTTTCTTGAAGTCGTCCCTGAGTTTCCGTGTCACACGAGTCGCGTCCTGCACCATATCAAAGATGCCCACCACACTGAAGCCGCCATAGAGCCCGTGATCGCCACCTTTTCAGGGCTGCATGACTTGAGCAGTGAAATGACTGGATGGGATAGAATGGGATAGAAATTGACCAATCCAAATCCAGAGATCATTGATAAAATGTTATAAATGCAAAACTTGACCAGACATGATGGAGACACAAAAACAATGGTACCAACAAGAATCTTCCAAAAGGTTGGCTTCTCCGGATGTTCGATTTTTCGTGATGCATTCATCGCTGGCTCCCTCAATTCAACCAGCAAAAATTCGGGGAGACCCCATGGGCCGATGGGCCGTCGGGCCCCTAGTCGCGATGTTCACTGATGGGGACTGTGTCGGCATAGTATGCCATGCTATGCTGTGGTATTGGCTTTTCTTGTAACCTAAAAACCATGGAAAGATCCACCATTTTTCATAGGTAAAGGTAAGCCATCTATAAATGTGAAATAACCAGAGGGTACCCTCTGGTAATCTAACATAGCTATGGAAAATCACCATTTTTAATGAGGAAATCCAGTATAAATGGTAATTTTCAATAGCTATGTTAGTTTACCAGAGGGTAACCTAAAAGCCATGGAAGAAGTTCTGCTCATTGTAGAACAATACCCTCCCGCCTGTCGACAGGACGGCCGTTGCCATCCTGAGTGTCGCTTAATTACGGCGACGGTGCTTCCAGGGGAAAGGATGGAAAGTCGAGGCATTGAAGGAAAAAAAATACCCTCTGGTAATGACTAACATAACTATGGGAAATCCCCATTTATAGTGAGTTTTCCCATGAAAAATGGTGATTTTCCATAGTTATGTTAGTTTACCAGAGGGTAAACCATCGTAATAGTGATCAGTAGATCAGTGATACTGATAGCAATATCATAGTGATCGTGATAGTGATAATCACAAAACTAATAATGATAGTAGAGTGATAGCGCTGGAAAAAAAAGAGCAATCAAAAATAGATAATACTAATACGTATTGTATAATAGACAATCAGAACAGTAATCTTACGTGCAGACATCCCGTGTCGCCCAACATCACTTTTAGGTTTCAAAGGTTTTAGGGTTTAGAATTATGATTTTAGGGTTTATGTGTTTAGGTTCCCAGGGTTTCTCTTGACTTTCCAATTGTTTTTTGAGGTTTCGGTTTAGGGCTTATGGTTTAGGGGTTTAAGGCTGTGAAATGCTATGGTGTTAGGGTTCAGGATGACTTGTGCAACGACGCACAGGTCCCCTACCTAAGCTTTTCAGGAATGCCAGAATGACCCACTTTTTACAGTGTTTTGAGAGTGCCTCGGGCAAGACGAGGTGTTTGGCCGTAATCCCACAATATATATATATATAATATGTATATAAACACACTATATATTATATATATGTATACATATGTATATATATATATATTATTATATATATATAATATCATATATTATATATATAGTAACTGGGGGGGCGTCCTGCAATCATAAACTAAACACTTCCCTGTAGAAACCATGGCATAGCAGTGAATCTCCTCATTTCGGGGCCCCACAAACGGCAACCACAAACGGCGTCTCTGCGGCACAATGTGTTCCTGGGATACCCTTTGACTGGTTGATAGTTTTAGCAGCAGTATATTGAATAGTCCTCAATCAACTGCCCGAAAAAGCAAACATTGCCAATCAGGTTATCCATCATTTCCTTATTACTCCTATATCTCCAATCTTTGCTCAAACTCCCCTCGTTTCTTCTTTCTTTCACCAACCAACTTCACCGACCTATAAACCCACCGTTTTTCCCCACTGCTGAGCGGCTGGGTGTAGTTGAAGAACTGTTTCAGGATGATGGAAAGGATGTTCTTGGGCTTGCTGTAGTCCGACAGAAAGTTCACCTAGGCCAGGCACTTGGGAGAAAATCTCTCTTGAGATACGAGTCATTGGATGGAGAAAGGTCATAAAGTCAATGGATATCAATGGGATATGTGGAATATTCAGGATGATTCTACCAATCAATGGATCATGTCACAGAAAAAAAAAACTGCGTGTATATAATATACAAAGAAATGTAAGATATTTGAAACCACCACCCCAAAGTGCAATGGTGTATCATGATCGAGTACCATCGAGTACCCATTGTTGAGCCAAAAACTTGGTGCCCCAGAGAGTTTCATCAAACTCTCAGGGTGCTCCCATCTGAGGCTCAACCTTTAGCAGAAAGGTGTTATAGCACCCCCAAAAAAAGATGCCGATTTCAGTGTTTCCAGGATGCGAACATGACATTTACTTCACAGTACTTCATATTTCCAGGTGTCTGATTTTTTCGGCATCTATTTTTGGGCTGCTATAAAGTGGTAAACCGTAAACACTGATGGACTGGTCCTTTCTTTGTGATATCCCAATGATGACCCACTACATCATGCCACATATTTTTCGCCCCCAGTGGTGCCAAAACGCTTGGAAACATCAAGCTCATCAAAAACGATGGAGGAAACCTCATGATCGTTTTCTCCACCAAAAAACGTCCAAAATCGTTTCATCGCCAGGGTGCAATCATCAGGAAGGCGGCCATGCAAAACACCGTCAGCAGTTGGAGACCGAGGCCCAGAAAATTCATCGTCCTGGGGAGCAAAGCAGCTGGGGCTAGGTATTTTTGGGTGTCCCCGGTGTCCCCAAAAAATCGTGGGGGAAAAAAACGCCCATTCGAATGGCTGGCTCCTGATGCCGTTCGGTTGGAATTCCTTCGGGAATTTGGGTGTCAACAGACCCAGAGATCATTTGGTAAGAATCGGTTGCACCCCAAGCAATCCGCCGTTGGTGGTCGGTTGCTTCAATTGATGTTGACGTTTCGACATAGCCAGATATTCGAGCTGATCTCAAAATATTCCACCCCAAAATTCCAGTGATGCACCAAGTGTGAAGCGTGGAATGTATCATACCCTCTGGTTATCTAACATAGCTATGGAAAATAGCACATCGAATTTGATGACAAGCATGATGATTTGCCTATCAAAAATGGTGATTTCCCAGTTCGCAAACCGTTAAATAACCAGAGGGTAGATTCCCATCCCCACAATATCCCTATCATATCCCTATTAATGTATCATATACCCTCCAGTAAATTAACATAGACCCTGGCAGATACTGTAGGGGTTGGAAGAGTAGTGAAACCACTAAAAACTGGTGATGTTCAAAGTGATGTTCAGAAACTATGCTAATTTATCAGATGGTAATATTGCTGTCTCATGTGATATCATCATGTTCATTTGTCAGAGCTAGCACCCTCACCAGAAGTATGCTCACCACACCAGGTCCCAACATAGGAAAAAATAACAAAACATATGGAAAAATATGGCAGTGTCAAAACCTTGTACCCCTGTAGTTCACATCAAAATGGCTGGGATTCATGGATGTTCATTCCCCTAAAAATGGTATGTATAGGTATT
>CAMXCT020006703.1:90000-97592 GCA_947184155.2 Cladocopium goreaui | reverse complement strand
ATCTACCATAAACCCTAGTTCATCCACTGATAAGCCAACTTAGCTAAGTATGGCGGGGTTGGCCTCGTACTGACCAGCAGACGTCTTTTGGAACTAGATTGCATATAGTTTAAAAAACATCCAACAAATGCATCAGGAAAAACAAGAACACAAGTATATAATGAAGGGGGCAATGGGTCGTCGGCCGTTCTCCTTGTTGGGATGTGGTGTTTTTTGAGGGAGTTTTTATGCAGCGTCAACGTCTGGACGCAGGAATGTATCGATGTATCGTGAGAACGCCGCATCATTTGACAAAGGTAGTGACCGTCCAGCGCTCTTGCCAAAAAAGAAGAATCATTGTTCTTTCCACAGGGGTTGGTAACTGTCCCATTTTGGGTATATTGGACATCACCTTATAGTAGCCATGGCATTGACCATATACCTAATGATTGGGTGATGTTCAATGGGGACATTTAATGACCCATGTTCTAGGGCACTTTGCCAACACTTGTATTTTGGCCATTGCTGGAACTGTCAATGGAAGAACCAAGGATCACCGCACCCGGAAGCGACTCTGTGAGAGCTGTGCGGCCGGGACGGAAACGCTCCAAGGAACTTGCCGACCCTGCCAGGAGCGGTGTGAAGTCTTGAGATGTTCGGGAATCATCCCCCCAAACAAGATCCGAGTGCAAAAATGTCATAGGACCATAGGAACTGATCAATCCATGAAACAACGACAGGTTGACCATTTCAGGAAATGGGTTCCCCTGGCTTTGACCTTTCCTGCGCTCTGGTTGACCCGATTCAATTTGAGATCTATTTCGATAAGACAAACCAGGTGCTCCTTTATAGGCATGGCACGATTGGGTCGTGCTTGATTCTTGTTGACCCAGTCACTGAGCCCGCTGTTTCTTTCAAGCAAAGGATGGTGGACCACCAAAGATCGAATGTAGATGACCCATTATTGTTGGACATGTTGAAAATGGGCATGGCATGTGGGATCATATTTCACATAGCTTGGTTTCAACCATAGCAACCATAGTTGCATCGTAGATGACTTGGTCTAGCCAGTTATCCCAGTTTTGGATCAATCTCCATTCCTTTAGTCATTTGGCATGGCACGAATCATCAAAAATGGATGGATTTTTTTGTGTTCACTGTGTTCAAACAGGAATATTTCAACATTAATGCATCGATTGATCGATTGATCATCCATGTTGAGCCTCCATTGGTTGATAATAGGATGGTCAATGGGAAACAAACCGCTGACCGCCGGGCCAGGCGGGGTATTTCTCGGACTTGCCCGGAAGTCCGAAGTGCTCACCGTGTTCGGCGGGCAGCTTCCAAGGATTTCCAGGAGATGCGCGACACGAGAAATTGGGCAGTTGGGATCCGCCTTGTTGTTCGATGGTCCTGGAGATCCCACAAGTTCACCCAGCGGGATAGGTCGACTTAAATGATAGCCATGGTGATGAGCTCCATGACTATACCATCTGGTAATCAAACATGGCTGAAAAATCTTCATGGCTAGTTTGATGTTTTTTTTTTTCATTCCCTACATTTTCCCGAGGATTTTCCACCGAAGCATTTTGATACAACAGCAGGGGGTAATTCCATTAACACACATTATTCATCATTAAGAAATATTATAAATCATAAACCACTATTAATCATGACTATATTGATTATATATTCCATTCTTAGTCATGGCTGTGGTAAACCCAATGATAAACCATCCCCAAGTCATCACCATTTTTCTGGGTGAATTGGTGGATGTTTACCATCCCCAAATTTCTGGCAGCTTTATGGCATTGAATCCCACAGTACTAACCATTCAATATCATTCCAGTACTAGCCCTTATAAAAAATAATGGTTAGTAATGATTAATAAGCATGATTCATATACTAACCATCATTCCATGAAAATAGGCCTTATACATTTTTTTTCCCTTATGCATTACTAACCATCATGGTTAATAAACCACTATTAGCATCAACCATGAGTAGTCATACTATTAATACTCTAACTATAAACCACTATTAATAGTATAAACCACTATTATAAATCATAAACCACTAAATTAACAACTATTAACCATTGGTTGGTAATGGTTAATCAACCACTATGAACATCTATGAACCATGATTCTTCCATCACCAGGACAGAGCAGCTGTCAGCTGTGTCTTGCTGGCAGCTTCAGTTCACAGTCCGCCTCAGCTTCCTGACACTTGGCTGGCTGGCGGCTGAATCACCAACTGGGCACGAAAACTAGGGAAAATTGGTTGATTTCACCTTGGAACAATGCGGATTTCACCCTGGGAAAATGGGGGATTTCATATCTTCGGACCACAATCAACTGCCATTTGTAGGTCGGATTTCCCGGTTCTGCCTACCGCTGGGGACAGGAGACATAAATCATGGCTATTTCTCGAGGGAAAAGCGGATGATCAGCAGCTTCTTTCAAGGACTTTCCCTTCTTCAGGCGTTTTGAGAGTTTGAACGCATTTTCACGATCTTCAGTGTGCATCATGTAGGTATTAGACTGTGAGTCTACTAAAAAAGTGGGTTCCTGAAACCATGCGCTCGGAGATCAGGATTGTCAGATGCGAAGATGATGTGTTGGTGAATTTGAAAATTAACTGCTTAGAGGAACCTGTTTGTTTGCCGTCACTGATGCAAATCATGTGGTACTGTATAGGACGTTTCCCAAATGTCAAAGGAACAGGTATGGTTTCTGGTTTGGGCTTTCCGATATCAAGTGGATTGGCAATGAAAAGTTGGGACCTCATGAACCGCATATGGTAATGTCACCAACTATTCCGGCTGATTGATGGTTGGTATATAACTGAGTTCTATCCCTTGATGCAATGTATCCACTGAAACAAGGAAGCAAATCACGTCTTTCCCAAACTCCTCCGGGAGGTAAACTCATCATTGTGGCCCCCAGTTATTCTTCTTGGTTTCGAACTTCCAATGAACTATATATATATATATAGATAGTTACTATATGTTACTATAGTGATTAGGTTGGTTTCGAACCCCCCATGGAACTATGCTCACTATAGGTTTATTTCATTGCCACCCAGCAGTCCGCCCCAATCTGCCCATCGGATGCCGTCAGGTACCAGTTGTACCGATACCTGGGACGCCACCAACCCAGAGGCGAGGCCGCGCTGGGCTGCTGCAGGCAGGGAAGGGGCGGCAGAAGTTGAACTTTGAGGTGAACGGATTATTCCTGGATAGTTTTTATGATCTTCCCTCTGGTAAACTAACATAACTATGGAAAATCACCATTTTTAATGGGAAAACTCACTATAAATGGCCATTTTCAATAGCTACGTTAAATTACCAGAGGGTATTATATTAATTGCTTATAGACAAAAGGATGATAGATGATGATAGATTTCACGCCGCAAACGTATGAACACACACATATTTTGGTGGTCAAGATTTACAGTTTTTCTTGCTTTTTGGTGTGGTACAGCCAGGGGACCCTACAGTTGGGTGAATGATTTCCAATGGATGGAACCGATGTGAAACCCTGGAAGCGTGAGCAAAGTATGTGGGCGTTTCTCAAGATAGGGGGTACCCAAAAAAAGATCGGTTTCTCTGTAAAAAAGTGACACATTTGGATGATTTCGTCTGGATAATCATAGGTTAATAGGTGAATCCAGTTTCAGAAACTGAGCAGTAGCTGGGACACACCCAAAAAATCGATGTTTGGAACATTTTTGGAACAGGATGGTGATCATAGATGTCCTTTTCCCATTGGTTGGTTGATTAATAGAGGGGTTTGTTTACCCCTTTAACAACAGGTTTCTATGATGATAGATGGTATACCAGCTCCCGGCCCCTCTATTTTTACCAAAAGGACATTATTGATGGTGATCTCAGTATCATCTTCCATCAGCGGTGAGATTGGAGATGGCTGCTGATTGGTCGATCCATAAAAAACCCAGGTTTTTTTTCAGTTTTTTTCAGTCATCGAAAGCAACCGCGGCCCAAGCAACAATTCAACAACTAGTTAAACATGTTAAACCAAGTAAACATGGTGAAAACATGGTGATATAACATATATAACTTGTAAATCCATGCCATTTTGGTCAAGGAATCAGGAAAAAAATGGAAAGCCCAGATTTCTGGTGAAATGCCCAACATTTCCATGGAAAATCCCGAAATCTTCCCTGATTCATCCTGATTCCAGGTTCTGCTGCCTGCGAAACCTGCTTGGTGGGTGCCAGCTGCGAGCCTGACGCCAATGGCGTCTATGGGCCGCTGGGGCAGCTTTTCTTAGGACTTTAGGATGATTTCGAATTCTGCTAGAAAGTTTCCTGTTTCTGATACGTGTTACATGAGATGAGTTTGAACTTGTTCTCGATGATTTTTACTTGTTACAGCAGATTTTCGGGACTTTGGAGCTGCCTGAGGGTTTCAATGAGTCAAAAATCAATAAAAATCATGGGGGACCACTTGATGGAGCTGGAATGCGATCGGTTTTCTATCCGACATCAACACCTCTCATTTTTCTAGCCATTTTGTTCGTAGTTGTAGATCAATATAAACTGCAAGTTTCGGTATGCCAAAGAACAAAGGCCTCGAAGATTCTGGACCAGGGAAACCATAGTGACCCTGGGGAGCTGAAGCTCATTTTTGATACCCAGGATAGGGTGCAGAAAATTTGTTGCCCAGCTCCCATGGTTAATCGCCAAGGTCCTCCATTTTCGAATGGTTGCTTTGAGGTATGACGAAAAATGGCGAATCCATTTGTTAAAAATGGCTCCCCATAGTTCTTAAGATGGCCATAATTGAGGTATCCACCATTTCTGAAGAGCCACCTCTTTGGCTTAGGAACTTTACCAACTCGGATGGCTTCTACCTATTCCCAGCCGAGTACCTTTGGCGGTTTGGCGCGGGAGCGGTACTGTACTGGTACTGGAACTGGATGGTTTCCTACTTGTGGTTTCAGCCAGTTTTTTTTTCACTCTGAAGAAGTACGAAAACCACATGACAACAATATACCATATATATATATTTCAAATATAAATCATTATAAATCATCATGGGAGAATAGTGGATAATCATCCCAGAATATACCATCATTGGTTGATGCGGAAAGCCAGGATGGTGGTGTTCACCCCTCAGGTTTCATGCTGCGCCATGCTGCGCCATGCTGCGCCATGCTGCGCTCCGAGGCTTCTGCATACTATGCCTCAGTCGCCGTGGCACGGCTGACCGTGACATCCGTATTGGAACAAGATCAGCATGTTTCAGAGGTTGAGGTGCCACAGAGGTGAGGTTTCAGAGTTTGACTCGGCATTCTTGGGAGAGTCCTGGGTAAACCTTGGTGGACTTCTTTCCATGGTTGGCTACGGAAGGTGCTCCTAAGCTGGAGGGTTGCAAGTTCCTAAACTTCAAGTCGTTTTGTTTGAGAGCGTGTCCAACTCCATTGGTTAATCATCACATTCTCAATATGACAACAGGATGATTCATATACATTCATGATCAATATGACAACAGGATGAGAGCGCCCCAGAAATCTGGGCAACCCCCCCTTTCTGAAGGCGGGCCATCTTCGGCAACCGTTCGCCATCCCCGGCCGAGGCTTTATCCGCTCTTCCGTTGCAACCACGGGAACGGCCTGGCGTGTCTGAAGGGCGGAAGATGCTACGTGCACCCGGAGACCCAGAAGGAAGCGATGACGGGACCCATGTGGCCTGGCGATGTCGAACGCATGGTGGATCTGGGGCATCCATAGTTGATATAATTATAGTTACCCTCTGGTTATTTAACATAGCCATGGAAAATCACCATTTTTAATAGGTAAACCATCTATAAATGGGCCATTTTCCATGGCAAACTGTTAGTCATAACCAGAGGGTACATGGTTGACATATCATTCTCCCAGGCTAGCCGGCTAGCTTCTTATGATTCTTTGCCGGCCCAAGGTGTGGGACGTGTCGGCCAGGCGCTGAACCAACCCCGCTGGTTATTTTTTAGGTGATTCGGGTTTTTTATCCCCCTAAAAAGGGCCTTATTTTAGGTGAGTGAAGTAGAAAAAAAAATTACCCAGATATATGTTTCATACCCTCCAGAAAATAAAAAACATGGCTTGCGGGAAAATCCCATGGATTTCTAGTTTGTAGTTTATTTTCTTAGCCAGGAAGCTTCATTTAGTTCGGGGATTTTCCAGCTTGACACCGAAGGGTACCCCGTAGTCTTGGGTCCAGGCTTTCGATTGGGGAGTCTTGTTGATCTAAGAGGAAGGGGTAAACATTGACAGGGGCATCTCAGTATGACAAGGCTGCGACATTGGGTGCCCATTACATCCCATTACGATGTATATTTGCACCATGCAAGTTAAATGATAGCCCACAGCGTGACATGGTGTAGAACCACCATTTCTTGTGAAGATGAGATAAGAGTCCCTTCCCCTAATGTCAAATACCCCTGGAAGCCCTGCTGAAACCCATGGGATCTGGGCATATTTTTTGGGGTCAGTTTAGGCGATGCGATCAGAAAAAGTGGCTCCACTGAGATACCAAATTTGGTGAGAGAAATTGGTGGGGGACACGGGGACGCCCCAAGTTTATCACAAGTTGATGGTGTTCAGGTTGACAAATCCAAATGATATAATTAAATTTGGTTGTAAGTTGTATCCCATTATACCCCCATAACTATGGTTGGTGGTATGCCAAATAATTATAATTTCTCTGATGACATTTGCTACCAAATAAAGTCTTTGATGACCTCTGATATACTACTATAAATTTGATGGTATTATATTTTCTGGTAATTCAACATAGCGGCAGAAAATCACCATTTTTGATATCTAAATCATGTATGAATGAAGCATTTTCATCCATTTTCCATAACTTTGTGAACTTACCTGAGGGTGATTCCAAAAAATAACATAGCTACAGACAATGATCAGAAAGTCACCATCACTCAATGGATTGGTTTCTGCGGGAAAATCTACACCGGAAACCATCGATTTTCCCACTATTCATATGGGGTTTTCCCGTAAAAATTTCCCTTAAATCCATTGACATACCATATCCCATTAATATCCCATTGAATCACTATAACATTCCATTAAATCACGATAAAATCCCATTAAATCACTATAAATCCCATTGAATCACTATAAAATCCCACTGAATCACCAGATGTTTCCCATTTTCTTCAGGGATAAACAGCCATTCGGCGAAGCCACCGGCAGGCTATGCCAAGCCCATCGGGCAGCCCTTGGAGCTATGTCGCCACTGCGGCTCCAGGCTATGGATCAATACCTATTAATACCATTTTTAGGGGGATGAACATCCATTTACCAGCTATTTTGATGTTCACTACAGGGGTACAAGGTTTTGACACTGCCATATTTTTCCATATGTTTTGTTATTTTTTCCTATGTTGGAACCTGGTGTGGTGAGCATACTTCTGGTGAGGGTGCTAGCTCTGACAAATGAACATGATGATATCACATGAGACAGCAATATTACCATCTGATAAATTAGCATAGTTTCTGAACATCACTTTGAACATCACCAGTTTTTAGTGGTTTCACTACTCTTCCAACCCCTACAGTATCTGCCAGGGTCTATGTTAATTTACT
>CAMXCT020006703.1:0-85000 GCA_947184155.2 Cladocopium goreaui | reverse complement strand
CATCAATACATGATCTGGGCCATATGATAGCGGCCATTTGGGGGTTGGGATTCAACTAACCCATGTATGGCGATTTAATCAATGGCTTCATAGGAGAATCCACAAATCATTGGCTGCAAGCAGGGTTAGGGCTGCAGGTGCAGGTGTGCAGTTTGTATCACATTTCTGCTAGTTAATTTTTGATATATATATATATACATATTATATATATATAAATCCCAGCAATAACACAAACCTTCTCTATCCTGTGCCATTGTGGGTGGGATGCTTAATCCATCTTAATCCAACGTATCTCTACCAATGATTGGATCCTAGTTTATCCTAGTTTCATATATTTCGATTCCGAACAATATTTACCGCTTAACTATCCCCTTTCAATCTTTCTAGTTGGCGAAATCACGATGTTTTTGAACACATTGACTGGTTGATCTCCATGTCGCTTGATATCATGGTACCACTCCAGAAAAGGTTAAACTTGCTACTTTTGTATACTTTTATAGGATTGGATTCTCCATTCCTCTCCAAATTTTTTGGGTTCCTGACCACCTCCCAGATCTCCGAAGAAAAACATCGGCAGGTCATCACTTTGGTGGGCTTGGCATGGTTTCCAGGCACAGTTCCTTGGCGTTTTTGGACGTTTTTCGTTCGATTTTTTCGAATGAACCGGGATGAAAAATCTCATCATTACGGGATTAGAATAGAACATTTGTGTGAAAAACAGAGTTCTTATGATCAGATGTGAATGGCCGTTGTTTTAGATGGTTGTTTTACTACTATGGCAAAAACTGCTGTATTTCAGCCATTTTTTGTTGGGGAAAACACATGGTGATGAACCAATGGATTCGGGGGTGGGACAAAGATCTACCAACGGATTGGTGGTATGGGACACATATTTAGATGTGTCTAGTAGTAACCATCTTATTGGGGTAGCCAAGTTTGATCCATAGCCATATTGGTAATGATCAACAGATCAACATGGATGGTTTTGCTTTTCATGGACAACCCGGCGGTGAACAGGGGCTCTCAACATTGGTGAATACTTCAGCTTGGTGAATTCGAAGAAGTCAGCGGCTACCGTTGATTGGAAAAAAGAGATCGCAGCCATCAGCTCAGCTGTATACAGGGACTTGTTTGTGGGGCATGTTGCAAATGCCCTTTGGTATCCTTTGGTCGTGTAGTGGTGCCCAGAAAATCACCAATGGCAGACAATCTTCCAGTTAAAAAATGGATAAATCTGTTGCCAGGTGTTGTTTTGTTTCTTTCTCAACCCAGTTAGGTTGCTTTCTAAGCACAGGGGGAGTTCCAGCTTATATGTCTGACGGCAAATTCGCCTTTGGGATTTTCGCGTAGTTACCATGGCCTCAAATTTTCCAAGGGATCGCGGATCGCCCATCAAACTTTGCGTGCCCCAAAATGGATGGTTCACACCGTTCACATGTCCCACAGCTGTGGAAAAATTGTGGAAAGGTTGACACGTTAACAGCTTTCGGGTCCAGTTCTCCAGTTCCAGCTGTGATTGAGGCTGTCATCTCTACCATGGTTTTCCTGATTGTCAAGCTTTTCAGGACAGGCCGGTGACAGTCGATGTCACTTGAGCGCCCAACATCCAGAATTTGTGTTTGATCGCTGATCGCTGATACGGGGCTAAATGGTGGTTGAATTTTTAAGTGTGGATCGGTGGCAACTTGAGCTACGCATTGCGGAAAAGTGTGGTTGCTGGGCTCATATATCTCATATATTTGATCCAGCACGGGATGATGAAACTCGATAGGGTTGTTTCTGCTTCCCATAGCAATTCTTGCAATCCCTCCCAAAATTTGATCAAAACATACAGCTTCCTTGTTAGACGGGCCCCAAACATGCACAGACAGCACAGATCTAATCCTAAACCAGGGCTTCGGGGGGTAGCGTTGAGGGGACAAGATTATCAGTGAAGGTAAGTATTATTAAACCAGATTAAATCATGTTGAACCTGCAATTCACTCGGTTTTTTAGTCTGGTTCCATGAATGTATTGGAAAAGTATTGAGTCCCAACTGCAGTCAGAAGTTGAAATCATCTAATTCCATCCCCATTTCCAGCAATCGAACATGAGTCAAACATGGCAATGGACAATTCCCCATTTAGTTGGATGATTCTCACAGCTATAAACCTCCGTATGTTAGGATTCTCGCAGCAACCAACAAGCCATGTTTGATGATAGCCGAAGGTTAGACTAGAAACTTGGTATCCCCAAATGATGGTTAATGATGGTTTATATATATATATATGTATATGTATATAAGTATACCCTCCGAGGAGACTCGTCTTCAAGAAAACCACACACTTGCGGCATCTGAAGACTTGGCTGATGGCAACTCGCTTCGACATGAGCAGCGTGGTGGAGCCACGAAACGAAAACCAATTTGTTTTTTTTTGGTGTGTGGATATTTTGGTTGTTAACTTTTGGGTGTTAACATGTGTTAACTATTTCATCTATTGATCGTGAAAAACCTTGGTAATCTTGGATGGGTTAAATCTCAGTTGGTTTTTCAGTTTTTCATGGCTTGGGGACCAAAAAAAAGCTTGACCAAACACACTTTGTGTACAGGCCGATTGAATGATGGGTTTTTGGCTTGGGGGACTCATCTCCAACATCGGCAAAGCTATTTCGATTTTATGACATGTTGATGACCATGTCCCGGGACTACTCATTACTCATTTGCCTTTCCGAATTGTAGAATTTTGTGTGTTTTTGGAAAAAAAATCATGCCCAGAGGATTCGGACACACATTAAAATTGATAGTCGCATGCTCAATCGAGTGAGGCCGAGATCTGGTTTTTGCTGATCAAAAAGACATGGGATTGATTGGGATTGTCTTGTCATAATACCCGTGGTTGATCATCATTTTCACATGTTTTCAACATGGGCGGCCTGGCATTTTTTGGGTAAGTCAAACCGCAAGTTTTTTTGGTCCACCAGACTTAGGACCTGCTGAAACCGACAAAACCAGGGGGCTACATGGGGCTACCTCCCTTGATGCCTATCACTTTGTTGGGTAAACAGTAAACACTCCAGGTGATGCCACCCACACGCTTTCCTGCGGATTTACCTCAGATTGACTTAATCAGCCAAAGATACAGTTCTTTATCTGGGGGGACTCGACTTAGAGCCTTGATATCCCCATTTTTGAAGCTGAAACTCTCTCCACACTTCACGGTGGTTTGCTCTGCCTGCCTTCCGTTGGTAAAAATCCCCAAGTTCGATGTCCTTTTCCCACTTGCTGCTTTATGAGTAAGGGGACACCGGGGACAGCAACATTTTCACAACAAGCGAATGATTCAAATGATACGCCAGACCTCCGAAAAGTCATGGGGATGTCATGGTTGATGGCTGCCAACATCGATATGGGGCCATGGTTTCCCTTGATCTGAGCGGCAACAGGTGAACTTTTTCCTCTACATCCCCCGGGTGAATCGCTTGTTGTTGGCCAACTTCAAATGCCAAACCTATGACACCTCCAGGCGGCTATGGAGCTTTGAAATGGAACAAGTCCATACAAGTCCACCATCCGCCAGCTATGAAGTGTTTAGCGAAAATCAGGGTTATATATATAATATTTATATATTATATATAATGTTTTTTTTCATGGGTTTTGACCTTGCTAGGCCCATACCTAGCACTTGTTTTGTGGTGTAATTTCGACAAATTCAGGCAGAACCTGTAGATGGGTGGTGACGGGCGAATGGCCATCAATTGGGAGGTTAATCTGAGGAAAAATAGGAGGCTTTACCGACGAAAACTGAGCTGTTGCCCGCGATCCCGGAACCTTGACATGTTCTCAGTTCTCCAAAGAGCCGCGGATGTTGTGGGGCCATCGCTATCCACCATTGGTTGCCAGCAACATGGTCACCGGAAATGTGGCTTGTTGCAGGTTGATGTTAGACCCCACGGTGGCATGTTGGGATCGAGACCATGCGTTGTGGCAGACTTTGAGTGACTTGGACGTTTTTTTGGAACGGGAGGAACGCTGGGAGGCTGGGATTGATACATTTGTTGACTCATTCCCAAGATGGTTTTTTCGCTCAAATGGGCAGGGCTTCACTTTTTATTTTATTTTGAAAGGAATCTTTCTTTTTCTGCGCAGAAAAACAACTGTGTATAAATCTGTGTACATACCTTGGAAGAAAGTTTAGCTTCGCAATTGTTTTCATTGTCAGTCCATTTACACTTCCAGCTCGGTGGACCTGAACAAGGATCGGGGAGTCATCACTCATGATCGCCATATCGTCTGGGCCAGCGGCGGCTCAGCGGATGAGCGGATCAGCGGATCAGCGGACCAGCGGACCAGCGGATCAGCGGATCAGCGGATCAGCGGACCAGCGGACCAGCGGATCAGCGGACCAGCGGATCAGCGGATCAGCGGATCAGCGGATCAGCGGATCAGCGGATCAGCGGACCAGCGGATCAGCGGATCAGCGGATCAGCGGACCAGCGGACCAGCGGATCAGCGGATCAGCGGATCAGCGGATCAGCGGATCAGCGGATCAGCGGACCAGCGGATCAGCGGATCAGCGGATCAGCGGATCAGCGGATCAGCGGACCAGCGGATCAGCGGATCAGCGGATCAGCGGATCAGCGGATCAGCGGACCAGCGGACCAGCGGACCAGCGGATCAGCGGATCAGCGGATCAGCGGATCAGCGCACCAGCGGATCAGCGGATCAAAGCAAAGTTCTAGAACGTACTTTTCAACCTGTCTATATCTACAAAGGCAATCTTGCTCAGTGACCTTTGCCTGCCAGGAAAAGGTCTCTCCTGCAAGCACCTTCTGTACAAGTAGCATGCCTTCCGCTTTCACAAGGCCGCTGCCCCTGCTCCGGGTTTTGTGGTGTCAGTGGTGGTTTTGCAGCTTGATTTCTGACACTTGCACCACGTGACATGACCAGCGATCACGGACGTACTTTTCAACATGTATATATCGGCAATCTTGCTCAGTGACCTTTGCCTGCCATGAAAAGGTGTCTCCTGCAAGCACCTTCTGTACACGTAGAATGCCTTCCGCTTTGACAAGGCCGCCGCCCCTGCTCCGGGTTTTGTGGTGTCAGTGGTGGTTTTGCAGCTTGATTTCTGACACTTGCACCACGTGACATGACCAGTGATCACGGAAAGAGTTCGCAGCTTGTGCCCCTGCTGTGCCTTTATTTTCAAACAGGAGAGAGAACCATGACCATGCGCAAACGTATCACACTAAGACAGTCCATACATTTCGCCGCAAGGCTGAGAAGAGCAACCAGAAACAAACCACGCAACTGCAGAGCCCAAGACCTTCTCTCCCGCCTGCGACTCTTCCTTTTCATGGCGCACGGGTTTAGCCAAGCTCTGATTGCTGAAGCCATACGAAATGCAGACCCGGCTGCGCAGATTTCAGATGGTTTGGTTGTGCATCTGGCAGCTGAGCTGCAACCTCTCTTCTCGACCAGAGTTGCTGCCTACGGTAGAGAAACTTGTGCCCAAGAGTTGCTCCCCTTGCCTCGGAGCTGTTCTGCGTGCAAAACCCGGCTAGCTGAATGCAGAGGTTCTGCCACGCCTGCGGCAGTGATAGACCTTTGTGGAGTCGTTGAAAAGCTGCATGTTCCACTGCGGTGTAGAAAGCCTTCATGCCCGGAGTTTGGGGTGCTTCTTTGGTACAACTACTGCGTACGCAAAGGCAAGCATGTGTTCCAGGGAGAGCTGCCACTCTTGCAATGTTTCATGCTATCCTCGAGCTTTGGTTTTAGTATCCCTTGGCTGCGCCAGTTCCACCTGCGTTTGGTGCGTCAGCACGCATCATTCACGAGTGAAGCCGACGTACTGACGGCGCAAGCTGCCACCAATTCGCAGCTGCATCGTCTCCCCACTTCACGCTTGCGGCTGCTGATCAGCCAGGGATGGTTCACCTGGCGCTTGCTGACGCGTGGGCTTGAAGCCGGCTTGGATTTGTCTGTGGTAGATTTTCAATCTCCCATGGAGGACACGGCGTGCAGGTTCTTGGGTCCATTGCAAGCAGCATTCAGCCGGAAGGCCGTGGAAGGTGCTCAGCGTGCCAAAATGCGGTGCGATGTTATTGTTTTAGATGGCAATGCAAAGAACCGGAGGGCAGTCTGCGCCGCTGCGCTGGCGGGATGTTCTTACTCTCCAACCCTCCGCAGAACTTTGCGCCACACCTGCACAAAAACGCCTGCTTTCAAGCATTGCTTTTGCTTGCACCATTGTGAAGCTCCTGGCGCAGATCGTTCTCACACAGTGTCTTGGCTCGAATCCTCAAACATTTTCAGTTTTGTTTGCCTTCTCCTTCCGTGGGCTACTTTTTTGAATTAAAACCCCAGGGCTTCAGCGTCGGTGCTTGGGTCTGTGCTCGCGTTTGCAGGATGTTGAGATTCTACAACACAAGTCTATCAATGATGGGCAGCAACTGATGGTTTTGCTCCAGGAAACGACCGAACCTCGCAGGGAGGCTTGGGTCTTGGATTCCGCCGTGCCAGACACTGTCTTGAGCAAGTACTTGCGGCAAGTTGGGGCGGAGAAGCTGAAACTTCGCAAGCGTACTCATGAACCCCAACCTTCAGACACTGCAGGGCCTTCTCCCGCACCGCCGCTGTTGCAGGCGCAGGTTGAACCCGTGGCAGAGCTTGAGCAATGTTCAGATCCAGCGGATTTAGCGTCTGTTGCATGTTCAACGCACAAGGAAAGCAGTACTGCCCAGAGGCAACTTGCCAAGTCAGCGGGCATGCTTTGCGTATGCTTGTCCGAGGGCCTTATTTTGCACATGCAAGAGATTTATGGCTGCGAGTCTCTGAGCCAGCGCTACTTCTGCGTCGCTGCTGTCAAAGCTTTGCTGCCGACCCTGACGACAGTGGTGCACGATGATGCGTGCCACTTGCACAAGTATTGCGCGCGTCGAGCAGCGCACTCTCAAGCTGCGGCGCAGTTGTCGCCACCTCACATGACCTTTGTCTGCGACAAGTTCCACATGGCAGGCCACACGGATGCTTGGTGCAAGCAAACATGTGACCCGGAGCTCCCGTCCAACTCCGCTCTTCTCGCTGGTGTCAGGACTTCAGTTTGCGAGTTCACCTTCACATGGCTCAGCAAATACAAGCACCAAACCAAGCACATGAACGAATACGGTTTTCAGTTCTTCTTGCTCGACATGGCGTGGAGCCACAATGAAATCATTTTGCAGGGAGGCTACAGGCCGGAGGAGGTAGCTGGCTCTTTGGATGCTGAGGATGTTGCGTAGCAAGCCAAAAATGTTCGGACGCTTAGGGTTTGAAGTTTGGGAGCGCCATAGGTACGTAGAACGGGCTGTGTGGTGCTTGTAACATGTGACCATCTTTTGCTAGATCAGGTTGATTTTAGAATTGTGGTGCGGCTTTAGGTAGCCTGGTTCAAATTTGGTAGTTCGCAGCTTCTCGTGCGGAGCCATGTCCGGGGCTCCTGACGATGGGCAGTACGTGCCCGCCATGAAGCTGATGTGGGATGAGGTGGACAGACGTTTTGACCCCAAGTATGTCCTTGGAGAAGCCGGCCACCAGTTTTGCCAAAGCTATTCTGTCAGAGCTGCGCATCCTGAATTTCCTTACGCTTTGCATTGTCTTTCTTTGATGTGTGCTTTGGCGAATGGCGCGCGGGTCGCCATCTTTGCCACAGCACCGTCGCCTCTGACTTTGGTAGCGGTCAATGTCAACTATGCCCAGACCAGAAAGTCTTCCATGACTGGACACGCAGAGGCTTTGGGGCAAGAGTTGGACACAGTCATCTTGGAGAATGCGATGTCCAAGCTGCAGCAGGAAAGCTTTGAGGAGGGAGCGGCTCAAGTCCTGAGGCGGGGCTTTTCAAAGTCCAATTGCCCCCCGCTGACCATGCGTGAACAGTTTCCTAACCTTGTGTTAAATTTTCACGTGTTTCTAAATCTTTGCCAGGAACCAAAAGACACAAGTGACCCCGCTGCTGCAGGTATTTGAAGCCAAGAATCGCTTCTGCGACTGTTGCCAGCGCCACACCGGAAGAATGGTTTCACCGTTGCTCTGCTGACTGGAACCAAGTCCGCAACGCAGACAAGCTGCCAGGAGATTGGTCTGGGCGTTGCTGGTACGGCTTGCTAGGCAACTTTGATGAAGCCTACGACTTCTTGCTGAGCCTTGGCCTGTTGTCCGACTCAAATGCAACAACGAGAGAGAAATCAAAAAGCAAAGTCAACCCGTACCAGAGCGCGTTCAACAAGCTCTTGCAATTTGGGTCTAGTGCTCGTGCCACCAAGACGGCAGGGAGCTACGGTGAGAACCCTGGTAAAACCATAAGCTTGGGCATCACTTGCAACATGCACCCGGCCTTCTACATCCCAATGGAGCGGGGCGAGCTTGGAAGCCACGCAGCCTCCACCAAGGAAAGGTTCCTCATCTCCACTGGCCGCCCTGTTCAACCACATGAGGACATCCCCGCAGACTTTTGCTTGCCGGAAGGACGGGGTCGATTCTTGCACTGTTACATGCTGGATATAGCGCTCACTTCTCGGTATTAAGGCATGTAAAGCACAAACACTGTCATGAGCCTGTCAGTCTTTGTGGATTTTCTGAGTTGAGACGCGTGCAGGAGTCTCGCCATACAGGTGGGTCCCCCTCACTCCTGAGATTGCAGACCTCATTGGGGTTGCTAAAGAAGCAACATCGCCAGACGCAGCTGCCCAAGAATGGGCAGAAGCTGGGCTTGAAGACGAAGCCGCGGCCCAACTCACCCAAAATGCTGCCGGTGAGTATGTGCCGTCGGAAGACGGCTACCTTGTCAGGCTCTTAGATGACAAGCTGACCCGCATCCGCTTCAGGCGATCAGAGGCAGCCCCAAACGGCTTTGAAGCAGAGTGGAGGGTAGCGAACCGAAACTTTGCAATCCCGGAGGTATGCCGTTTGAGAAATTGCGTGACTAGGGTGGCCACCTATTTCGCAGCGCCACACCAAGTTATCACTTTGACTTCGGAGGCTGAGTCATGGCATCTGTCTTACCAGGGAGCAATGAATGTCCAAAGCCACGTGGTTCGTGATACTGGAGACATCCAAGCTGGGGCTCGCTTCGGGGCGGCGCCTTGGCAAGTAGGGGTTTTAGCTGCTTTGCTCCTGGTCTTCGAAATCTTTGTCGGCGCCCACTCCCCTGCAGCGCTGGAGGGGCGAGCTTTGCAGGTTACACCCGGGCACTTGCAGCGGGCGTACGCCTTGCTTCAATTGGCTCCTTGGCCGCGTTATTTTGAGTGTTCTGAACGTCACCTTGTTCCCCATGTTCCATCCAGCCTGACGTATTGTCGCAGACCAGGTGCAGCGTCTGAAGCACATTGCCCTTGGAGATGCAGCAGCCAGCCCAGACCTACCGCCGCCGCAGGAAGACGTCCGTGCGGATGATTTGGGCGCCTTGCGCATCCCCTATGTGCCTGAAGACTTTGCTTCGACCCAAGCTGGCGCAGGTATTCCAGAGGTGGGCGATGACGAAGAAGGTGACGAGGCTGCAGAGGAGTCGCCGGAGGAACATGTGCCAGAACTGCCAGCACCAGTGGGCAATCCAGGACTGCCGGAGCCAGAACCTTGCGCAGCCGTGAAACCTTTGACCCTGCAGGATGTTCGAGCCAGTGATTTTGGGTTTGGAGACAATGGTGTCACTGTCCCTGACGGCTTGCATAGCCGGAATTTCACCGATAGAACTGTTTTGAAGCAGACCCTTCTTGCTGGCAAACCGAAGATCACTAGGAAAGAGGCTTGTGACAAGATGCGCTTCGAACGAGGGCAAGGACGCAAAGCGCTTCCCAAAGAAAAATGGGTTGCTGTCATGAGGGCTGCAGCTTCCCAATTTCCCGACTTGCTCCGCCTTGACGGAGAGATTTTGTGTTTGAAAATGATTCCCGACACTGCAGCAGGCAAGGTCGCGTACCACAACGACCTCATGAGAGCTTGCCGTCTAAGCCTGCGGGAGTTGATTGCTGCTATGGACAAAGCAGCTGAGAAGAAGGAAGAGCGCCGTGCAAAGCGAGCCAGGGTGGATGACTGAGGCAAGCTGCTTGGGCGCATTGATCCCGTGTAGGATGGTGCCAGCTGCCAACAGAAGTCGGGTTTAAAAGAGCGGCTGCCTGCAGCTGACAACTGGCCCCTGTTCTGTTGTCATCCATCTTCACAAGACAGGTTGAGACCCAGCCCTTTCAGATTTTCCATGCAATGCATCTTCCCTGCCTGCTTTGTCTAGGCATTTCTTCGCCATCCAGCCCTCCTTCTTCTTGTGCATCTTGGTGGCACAAGACTTGGGCGGAAAGCCTTGCAGGAAGGGTTGGCCAAGAAGGGCGCCCACAATCGCTCGTGCTGCATACTTCCTGCTTCATGCTTTTGGCTTGACTACTAGCCTGTAACCTGATATTATCTAAGGTGCGAGACTTGCGCAAGGACAACGGGGGAACCGACTTACGACTTGTGGTTGGGATCTCCCATTTCAGGGGCCATGGTCGATAGCAATGGGAAAACGTGGTTGAAGCTGCGGATTGTTTTGATGACAAGCGGCCTCAGTGCGCTGTTAAGTCTCGATCAGCGGGTCAGCTGAACAGCACAGGGGAGCGGATCAGCTGATCAGCGGATCAGCGGACCAGCGGATCAGCGGACCAGCGGATCAGCGGACCAGCGGATCAGCGGATCAGCGGACCAGCGGACCAGCGGATCAGCGGACCAGCGGATCAGCGGATCAGCGGACCCAGCGGACCACCGGATCAGCGGATCAGCGGATCAGCGGACCAGCGGACCAGCGGACCAGCGGACCAGCGGACCAGCGGATCAGCGGACCAGCGGACCAGCGGATCAGCGGATCAGCGGACCAGCGGACCAGCGGATCAGCGGATCAGCGGACCAGCGGACCAGCGGATCAGCGGACCAGCGGACCAGCGGACCAGCGGATCAGCGGATCAGCGGACCAGCGGACCAGCGGACCAGCGGATCAGCGGATCAGCGGATCAGCGGACCAGCGGACCAGCGGATCAGACAGCCCCACGATCATAAGTCGGAGTCATGGCCCAAAAAACAGATATAACTGGGATTATTTCAATATATATATATAATTAATTATATATAATTATATATGTGTATATATATATATTTATATAAATTATATATAATTATATATATATATACATATATATATATATACACATATATATATATACATATATATATATACATATATATATATAACACCTTAGTTATAGGAGTTATTTCATCATATTTATGACTGTCAAGGGCCACAACTGCAGGGAAACCATGGGCACACAGTACTCACCACAGGAGCCTTTTTTGAGGGTTTATTTCATGGAATTTCCATCTATAAATGGATGATTTGGAGTTACCCCCATTTTTGGAAACCTCCAAAAATAACAGTTTTTTCTGCCTGAGAATGGGCCATACCAAGTTTTTCCAAGAGCAAAAAGTGGTTTTCCAATCCCCAGAACTGGCCATGGTCTATGGTCTATGTATGATCTGTCTAGCTTTTGGAGGCACCAGAATCTTGAATAGTCTACATGGCCAACCCATAATCAACCTCCAAATTTCGAAGGTTTCAATCCCACCCCATTTCTGGTGAAATTTGGGATGGTTTATGGCTTTGGGACATGAAAAATTGGCGAAGTGTCCTCTCTTCCCGCAGCCAGTGTCGGAACGAAGCTTCAGGTTGGATTGGCATCGGAGTGTTTTCGGTGGGTGGACCGCTTCTGCTCTATCTGATTTTGAGGCGGAAAAAACTGGCTGCCCTGCTGGGCAGCCAGGGGTAGCCAGGTGAGACTGGCGAGATTGCCAGGGGCTCACTGAATATCCTGTTTTATGTCCTTCAAACATAAGTGTTTTTTTTGGGGTTGCAACATATTTTGCAACACTTTCACATACATTGAGGCATCATCCCTTTTGGGGCTGAAATGCAGAAATGGTGGACGGCTTAGCCGGCTTAGCATCTTTCATTTTTTTGGCACCCCGAAGCGATGCAAACGCAAGATTCGGGGATCAGATGGGTATATATTGGGATAATTGGTTGGTAAATGGATGGTTTATCGATATAAAGCCAAGCATAAATGGGAATACAATAGATGTATAGAATATATTGGGATAAACTATCACAATTCTGATTGGTGGATTCAACCCATCTGATAAAAATAGGAATGTCATGAGAGATTTTGACCCGCAACGACTGGGCCAGCCTATGTACTCGTTAGGTTTAGGTATACAGTATCTAAGCTTGGCAATTTTTCCGGTTAGCCCATCATTCATTGCTATACTCCCTATGTTTTAGCAGACAGAATTTCTTGCTAGTTGATTTCCCATGTTTCATTGGTATCAATCCAATTCCCTCCATTTTCCAGCTGGAAAAACATTCAAAAAAACCTTGGTAGCAATAAACCTCCAGTAAACCAACAGTTCGCTACAGATGGCCCATATTTTTCTTCATGGTGATTTTCCAGTTTTCTAACATTTACCAGTTCGCTATGCTTCGATGATTTTTGCCGTTTTTTAGCATGATGATGAAATCCAGTTCGCTAGGCGCTATGAGCACCGGCAACTGCTTGGGACCTACAGAGTTTTGAGGACCTACGGTTCCTCAGCATGTTTTGGGTTGGATAGGTTGGATGGTGGCAGATTTACCAAAAAAATGGGGGGGCGATGGTTCGATGGGTATCCAATGGAGATTCAATGGATATGAATGGACAACATCATAAATGACATATATATATATGATTATATATATGATTATATATATGTAGGCACTAATTGTTATACATATTAATATTTATATCTATTTTTTCGGTTGGTTGATGCTTTAATAACGTGTTTTCCGCCGATCTTTATATGTGTTTTTCGCCCTCAGGCCCGAAAATTCCGGGTGAAATGTGTTGGATCCATGGTTCCATGGGATGGGATAGAAATGATGAGTGGCTACACCAAATTCCCATGGGATTTGTGGATTTCATTGATGTCATTAATCCATAATTAATTAATCCATTATCCCAAAATCATGAAAAAATCCACAGAACATCTGGAGTTTTTTTTTTAATGTTTTTTTTTTTTTTTAAATGGTACACCAAATTCATGACTTTCGCGATGCTTTTTGGTCGGCAGAAAACTACAGATGGTCTGGGTACCCTAAGTTTGATCCCTGGATCGATGCATCGAAAAACCGAAGCAAGACACATTTCCCCCAAAAAACGGCTGAGATTGAAAACTAAGAGCTTGAAATTCACATTGAACCCATGATATTCTATACACCAATTGTATTCTCATTTATGTTTGGCTTTATATCGATAAACCATACATTTACCAACCAATTTGTTTTTTTAATTCTCCTGTCATCCGGCTTCCCGAGGCTTCTTGTTTGCAGGTTTCGAGCCAGACTTCTACTACTTCGAGCCTCGGTCGTTATGTGGGAAAAAAACCACCAAGTCTTTGTTGCTGAGTTATTACTAGCCTGGGCTTTACCCCCTGGTAAATGAACAGTTGGACCCTGAAAATCACCCATTTTTAATGGAAACTAGTCTGAACCAACCCCGATGACTGCCAGGGTCTATGTTAATTTACTGGAGGGTAATGGGATTTCATAATCAACACTGGGGATTCATTTTTCCATCTACCCTCCGGCGTCATCAAACATGGCTGGAAAATCTCTGAACTCGACATCGAACAGACATGATCTATATGGGAACATCGTGTACGAATAAGGGATTTTCCATTCCCACGTTTGATTACCTGAGGGTATATGGGGTTATATTATGTTATATTACCAGGCTGCAATTGCTTGTCATGGCTTATGGAACTCCCAATCAACCAGCCAGAAGGAGTGCCGAAGAAGGTAACATGGGTCAAAATATGGGTTGGGATACAGAGCCCAAATACCAAGCTGTGGATTATACTACGTCGTTGGGACTACGTTCTGGAAACGAAACCAGCCAGTATCATGGGGTTATACCATTTGTGGTTGGCTTTGATCAACGGAGAGTGGCGGAGCTAGCGGCTGTCATTTCATGTCCCACAGGTGCACTGTTGGAAGTTGAAGAGCGGCTTTTGTTTGAGCATATTCCCGCATTGCCAAGCATCCGTCAACCAGAGGGGAGTGGAACCCCCATTTGCTCTTGTGCCAGAATTGGTTGAAGTATGTTGAAGTATACCATTTGATGGATTTTGAATGATTTTGATCGATTTAGATCCAGATTTCCTCTCAGTTTCCGACTTGAAAATCCATCCATTTCTTGGATGTGCATCCCAGCTAGTGATGTTAGTGCCCGGTTTATTGCGCTTGATTTCTAACCCATATCAAAGCCATATAGTATTATAGAACTGGGACATGGTATTCCCTGTATTTAGAAGCCATTTCCAACCCATCTCCAATAGCCATCCTTTTTTGTTACACAGATCCGATCTCGGATGTTACACAGATCTTTTTTCGCCACCAGCACCAAGTTGCCTTGCCTTGCCGACGTACCGCTTTTTACCGTCGCGTTACCGACCACTTAGGAGTGTGTCTACATGTTTCGCAAGCTGTGCTTCGAGTTTGTGATGACCATGCCCGGAATGACCTCGGAGAACGAGGCGAAATGGCTGGGTCAGCCGAAATGGCTGGGCTAAGCCGTAAACCTGTTGGAGGTTTGACATAAGCACTGAATCGAACTGTTCGAACTTTTTGGCTGGTTGGTGGTGACTGGAACATGTTTTTTTTCCATTTGTTGGGAATGGAATAATCATCCCAACTGACGAACTCCATCATTTTTCTCAGGGGTAGGTCAACCACCAACCAGTATAGTTACTCATGTGGTTAAAACAATGCCAACCACCCCATTTTTCATGGTCTATACCACCCATAAATTTATGGTGATGACGATGACTGGGGCATGGTTTATGAAATTGTTTTAACCATCATTACACCGGTATTACCCTCTGGTAAACATACTACATAACATAACTATGGACAATCACCATTTTATAGCTGGCTAAATCCACTATTTCAATAGCCATTTTCAATAGCTATGTAACAAATTACCAGAGGGTATCTCCCATAAATCACCATATGTCCCATATTTTTTCCAATAAATCACCATTTTCCATAGCTATTTTGACATAACCAGAGGGTAATGGGACATGGCGAGGAGATCTTGGGTCGCATCAACAGCAGCAGTGTGGCCTTCGTGGCGTCGGTGTTCTTCGCGTTGCACATGGCGTGCCAACCCTACGACAACAGGCGAGGTCAAGGGCGGAGCTGGGGCAGAAGGGGTTGATGGGGGTGGGGGACTTGGGATAGCCGGGATACACTACGTATATATATATATGTATTATGTATCTAATATATAAGAATATATATATATATATGTATTATGTATCTAATATATAAGAATATATATATATATACATATATATATATATATGTTTTATAATATTTAATGCGCGTTACGTCCCACTTGATATCCTGATACAGAAACTTGTTTATGTTTGTTGTATGCATACACACACACATAATAACATATATATAATATACTCCCATGCTCATTGAGTCATACCGGACCTAAAAGAAACATTGTAGGTTTCGTTAATCTAGCTACTACTATTGTTAGATTTGATTTTATCATTCTATCCTATCCCGTTGCCAGGGATTACTTCATCCTGGATCACATCGAGACTGCCTCGCTGCGTGCCATTTTGGTCACCGCCTTTCTGCAGTTGTGGTGTCTCAATACGACACTGGGACCCCTTTTTGGACGGCTGGTGACCAACAACACACCTTACGCATGTGGATCACAGCTGGGATCCAACAGGAAGCTACAGAAAAAATTGGATTCAACATACCAAAATCACTGGATTGGTTTAAGGGAAAATCTTAACCGGAAACCATGGTTTTTACCATCAAATATAGGGCTTTCCTGTAAATGTTCCCATCATCCAATTCTATGACAAAAAGGGCCTTTGAACAACAGAAAATTGAAGGCTTGCACAGCAAACTGGGGGTGAATTGGAGGCGTAGCCAAAATTGGAGGCATAGCCAACCGGGTCACCACTAGGAGATGACCAATTTTGGTGCAGGTTTTAGGTCGCCATTTGGCCGAAGTTCTTCCATTGGAAGTTAGGCGATATGGGACTCTAGTAACCAGGTCAAATGGCAACAATGATGCTCACGGAACCACTCCCCCAAGAGAATAGCGTAAAACCATGTCAAAACCTGGGAAAAAAGTCTGATCAGTCTGAAAACATGATCAAATCTCCATCCAATCTCCATTCTTCATCCATTCTTCATCATTCTTCATCATTCTTCATCATTCTTCATCATTCTTCATCATTCTTCATCATTCTTCATCATTCTTCCCGGTATGGTCCGTTCAATTCTTGACACCCTGAAGCATTCCAGGAATGAGGCGGATGGCATCCTCCATAACACGTGGCTTCGGGAGGTCCGGAACGTCATCTGAGCCTCGCCAGAAGGGATGTCCAGCCATGAAGGATATAGAAAAGATAGGGATATACCCTCTGGTAAATTAACATAGACCCTGAAAATAGATGAAAATAGCCTAGTTTTGATGGAAACTAATCTTCCAACCCCGATGACTGCCAGGGTCTATGTTAATTTACCAGAGGCTACTTTCTGAAATACTGATGATATACTTGAGAAATGATTTTTTTGGGTTGATGATTGCAGTACCTACACTTAAACCTACTGTAGGTGGCTATACGATGATTTTTTTCATCTCCTTTTTCTACTAAATGGCCATGACCATTTCGTTGATGATTACAGTAGGCCAAAATGGCTCGCCATGGCCCATCGGTTCAGCACGATGGTGATCTTCCAGTCAAGGGAACATGGCTAGGACTGGATGTTTGGATGGCACCCCGGATGATTGTTTTTTGGTACCCGATATGATGATGGAAGAGTCTGAAAAATGTAGAGACTTGGCTTGGCTTCGACCATCCAACTCACTGGGATTCGTCGGATTTCGGCTGCAAGGTACTGTCGTGATCCTCTTATTCCACCTCCGTTTGGGGGCCTGACCTTGGCGGAAGAGACCAAAACGGGGGAGATCGCCAGATGCAAAACGGGGTCAACAAAAAGCCGTTCAGTCGTTGGAAATTTAGGAGAAACTGTAGTTTTTCTAATCAGGCATGGGATTTCCTTTCAATCTTCCTGAGATTGGCCCACTCACTTTTGGTGAGTCGCGATGAACAAGTGCACAGCCGAACTCTTTTGGGATCAGTGATTCTACTGATTTCAATTTTTCAACCACTAAACAGTACCAGTACCACTTATTGACCTATTCCACATATCATCCCCCCCAAAAAAAACCCGTTGAACTGGCGGAGAATGTTCGAGCGCATCGAGGCTTCTTCTGGCTCTTCTTCTATGGCATCGCCCGCAGGAGGATCCAATCGTGCATCTCTGCGTGTCGAGGTGGAAAAATCATGGAACACATGTGACATGTGGGATGAGCTGCAGATAGCCGCGGGCTTAAGATTATTAGGATATATACATATATATATATACCATTTGTATCCATTTGTTGGAATGGGACAATATGAACCTTATAGATATTTTTCTGTTACAAACAATATTAAAACACTATAAACAACATTGTCTACGGATGTGATATTAGACAACTCCAAACTTAACACGGAAACCGAAGAACAACAAATGGTCCTGAAGGATCTTGGCAATTTTTATGGGTCCGTGTAGCCAGTAGTGGGTCCTTTGGATATGATTTCGAACGCCCCTAATCAGCCAAACCTTGGGCGTTTTTTGTCCCTGGAAATGATGACATGTGACCGCGGGAAAAGCGTCAAGATTGGTACGTCAGAAATATGTCAGATAACATGTATGAAAATATGTGGGAAGAAATGTCCGAAAAATCAATGTCAGTACATATGTTAGTAATTGCGTCAGAATGGATGTCAGACTATATGTCACCAGATACATCTGTGTTTGACTTCATTTTGCAATATATAAGCAGCAAGTGTCGGATTTTCTATGTCATGTTGAGTGTTGCATGAAGTAAGTAATCTCATATATATATATATATGTACACATACGCCCTTCAGTAATCTAACATAGCTATGGCATACTATGGAACATCACCCAATTCTAGATGAATTACCGGTGACCAATTTTTTTACATGGTGATTTAAAGCAAACTGTTAAATGGAGGGTATCTATGTAAATAGCATTAACTAGCCAGAAAGCCATGGAACTGTGGGACGTCCTCCAAAACACCAGGGCCGGGCCGTGAGACTCGTGAGACTCGCCAGGCCGCGACTTTTCCCACGGCATCGTCAAGTTCGTCCCAGATGGCTTGCAGCTACACAACCTCAACGGGAAGGAGGAGAGCCAGCTGAGCGAGCTGTGGGGAGAATCCCTGGGCCCATGAATGATGTGAACAGAAAAAAAATGATATGGGACATAAAACCAGCCATTTCGGACATAAAGGGGAAATTGATGGGATGATTATATATGATTATGGGATAAGTATGAGATAATTATGGACAATTATGGTATCCCCAATTGGGGTTTATTTGTTAGATAGGTATACCGTTGCCTGATCCGGGATGACATAGAAATAGCTCCCCGCAAACAGGTCCGATACTAATCAAGGTTGCTAAGGAGGTATTTGATAGAATATTATTAGGGGAGGTATGAATAAAAACCTTATGCCCCACCTATATTAATTTAATTTAATTTACCTGTACGGAACATCCCCCAAAATTATTCATGTATAGAAATACGCCCCAAAAAGATGCCGAAAAGTAAAATCCTACTCAAAGAATGTTATAACTGATGTTAAATTACTTTTCTATCTTCCTGGGGGTTACTATATATGTATATTATACAAATATACATATATTTATGTATACTCTTCTTGGGGGTCTCTCTATACAATGCATTTTACGGGACCATAACTGGCGATCCCTTGAAATAAGCGATGGCGAATCTCCGCTCAGGAGATGCTGTTGAAGACGCTGGTCTCCGAAATCTTCGATTTGCACATGCAAGCGTGGCCTGTTCCAAAAATGCCCTCGCGGTGTCAATGGGGAAAAACCCCTTCGTATAGCTCCCCAAATGGCAGGTTTTTAATGGGGATGATGATGATGATGATGATGATGATGAGGAGGAGGAGGAGGATGATGGTGAAGAGGAACCATTTTTTCCTTGGACGAACCAATTTTACTCTCGGGAACCAGCCTCAAAATCTTATGAACGTTCAAGTTGGCTGGGGATTTCTTCTGACGTGTGAGTACAACTGTGCTTTCACGCCAGAATAGAATGGTCCCATCTTGTTTCTTCCAACTTTGGTGGATTTGGGTGAACTTGAGTTTGAACATGTGGAGCCGGAAGATGGTGAAATACACCTGGGCAAAATCAGTCTAATGGTGTATATAAACATGAGAGACTTGCTCCAAGGCCAAGGGTTGACATTGGCTTGGTGGTTGCAACAGGTTTCACACAATGGTCCATTTTCCATGATTTGGTTTTCTTTCATCCCAAATTGAGATGTTTTTAATTGAAGGTGTTGGTTTTTCTATCCACCCGACATACATTTTTTGGGGGGGGATGGGTAGCCAATTTCCATCCACAAGCCCTCCAGGAAGAGGAAGATTGCGTACGACCAATGGTCAGGTCACTTGGGCTTAGCGGTGGAGTAGCGGCGCAATCCTCCACCAGTTGATGCAGGATTTCGCAACCATCCACAGTGTTTTTTTTTGGGGGGTTGAAAATCCAAATCTGGAAAAAGACTCGACATCTTTCCGGAAAAGTTGGAACTCCATTCGGAAACCAAGGCTTGAAACTCGCATTTACCCATGATTCAATGGCAACGGCAGTTTTCCTGCATGGTTAAAGCCCCAGAAAATACTTGGCAAAACCCTGATTTTGATGATTTTGCTGGTTGAACTCACCATTTCTTTTGAGAAATCCCACCAGCTATGGTCAACAATTCCACTTTTCATCACTTTTCATTCCAATTTTATAGGCTTGTCTGAAAACTGGGTACCACCAAATTTTTTCTGCTTCATATTCATTTTCCCAACGAAAATTGCCATATGTTGGGAACAAAAAATCCCAATTCTCCACACCTAAATGTCATATATTGTCAGTTATATCATTATGTCCCTATTATATCGCCATTCTCCGTGGTTAAATGTGAATCCACCAGTTTTCCATAGTCAAATCCACATTTTCCTTAGTTAAATTAATCCGTTTCTCTATTTAATCCAATTTCTTCCTAGTTCAATCAGCATATTCCCTAGTTAAATCCAATTTGCCCGTAGTTAAGTCGACAATTACCTTACTTGAATCAGCATATTCCCTGTGAAATCCAAACTTTCCCCAAGTGAAATCCTAATTTTTCATGGGTAACTCCCTCAAATTCCCCATTTTCTATGGTAAATCCCGACATTTCCCCATTTTTTCCCCATGTTCGTTCCGCTTTTCGTTGCTCAGTTCCAAGGCAGTTTGCAGATGTTATGCCTGGAGGCCAGGCGTCAGCACATCGAGAACGAACTGCTGGCACTGGTGCCTGGGAAATCCATGGGGTCGGGAAATATCTGGGAGCTATTCCTGGGATATTTTTCTGATAGTTTAGTAATGTTTAGTAAATCTGATTTGGGATTCATAGGATGGTCTCTAAATATAACTATATATATAAAATGTCAACCCTGGATTAATAAACCCCTGCGCTGTTTAATTGGGAGGGTACCATTTAAGTATCAGATTATGACTATTGGAGAAGTACCCCCCTAATTAATAAACCATGGTTTATTAATCCGGGGTTGACATTATATGTATGTATATGTATATATATATAGGATGTTATAGGGGAAAAAATAACTCCTGAAGTGTTGGACTCGATGACAGGGATAGCAGCTGGACGTCATCAGCTCCATGGCAAGCTGGAGAATCCACGAAGAAAATCGAGGTTTTAAATGGTTTTGATGGGAAAATCAACAGTACCCTCTGGTAATTTGTTACATAGCTATTGAAAATGACCATTTATATATAGTGGATTTACCCATTGAAAATGGTGATTTTCCATAGTTATGTTAGTTTACCAGAGGGTAGAAGGACATTGAATACAGTAAATGTACACAGATTTCACCGACGGAAATGATGGTAAATGATTAGGTCGGGGACATTTCACCCGGTAGATGATATGTGCGATGGTCCAACTTATTTGGATTAGATCTGAGTGTAATTGTAAGATGGTCGTCTATGCAGTCATAGGGATTTATACGTGCACTGCAAGGAATCCCAATATATTAATTGTTGAATAGAGGGCTATTTACCATCCGTTTGTGTTAGGTAAACATAAATCCAATAACTAGGGTTCATGGCAGATAAACAGAACTAGTTAACGGGGTTGCAGTATTTTGCCGCCAAGAAGGGAGGGACATTCAATAAGGCAAATATAGGGGGATTTGACAACTAGGGAAAATAAGGATATACTATAATACTATATCGATCTATATCGGATATATATATATATATGTATATATATATACACTTATATAGAATTATATACACAGAAAATTATGGGGATATTCCCCGAAGCATATGAATGATATTTGGCTTTGTAAATGGGGATACTCTTCACCATCTTTGGCTTCAATTTTAAGTTGGAGCCATGAAATCCCATGGGGGTTGAGTCGTTCAAGAATCACAAACGGCAAGCGATACATGGATATGAATGGTATACCACCAGACCCGGCCCATCCTCTAGTTTTGCCAATTGGACATGGTTGAAATGTGAGGACAAGGTGGGCAACACCCTGCGATCCTGGAGGGAAATCAGCCGCAAGCTCTTCCATGGCTCAAGGGTGGGCCTCATCTTTGAGAGGCTGGGCATCCGTTTTTTCTTTGGGAAACTGATGGATGGATGCGATTTTCATTCAACTTGCAAGGTGGGATGGCACACTTTTAGATCATACCCGCGGTTGAAAAAACCGATGTTTTTGAGTCGACCCCCTGTCCCATGGGTCCCATGGGGTCAGGATCTTCGATCGCATGGAGAGCGCCTATGGTTTGGTGTCCAAGAGTGGCAGCTATGAAAATTCGAAGAAACAGAAGGACAAGGAATTGGAGGCGCGTCGTCAAAGAGTGCTGATCCGGGTGTGGTGTGCCGTGAAAGAACCACGGATTTTTCAGTTTTTCTATGTTTTTATTGACTACCCTCTGGTAAACTAACATAGCTATGGAACATCACCATTTTTAATGGGAAAACTCAGTATAAATGGCCATTTTCAATAGCTTTTTGTATGTTTACCAGAGGGTAATTAGTGGGTATGCTAGAGGTTGCTAGTTTAAAGAATCTCCAAAGTTTGGGTCCATTGGACACCTGTTGGGGCAAGTGTTCGCTCCGAACCCAGAGAGAGAAACCATGAAACCGAACACATATTATGTAGGCCATAACTTGGCCATTTCTAGCCGGAAAATCCTCTTCCAAAGCCAATTTTGCGGGGTTTCCATCTTGAAATTTCAGGGATGCCATGTCAACCCCGGAATAATACCCCCATAGGTGGTTTCATTGGGCGGTTCCATTTCAATAGCAAAATCCTGCAAAATGTCACCTGCATTGGGCGGTTCCGTTTCAATAGCCACATCAAAATATCACTTTTGGATACCTTTGGAAGATACCCTCTTGTTCCAGTGGTTTCAGACATTCTGGAAATTTTCCATCTTACGATGATTCAATCTCAATCGACTATCATCATTTTGGGGTGAAACTCACCATCCGGAAGTCAACTTTTCAAAGGACCTGAAGATCTTCTGTGCCGACTCCTTGAACAAGATCTTGAACAAAGAGTGCCTGGGGAATGCCTGGGATCTGTGCTGATCTGTCCTGGTTCCTGGTTGGGGCATGCTAATAATCACTACAATTACCCTCTGGTAAACATACAAAAAGCTATTGAAAATGGCCATTTATAGTGAGTTTTCCCATTAGAAATGGTGATTTTCCATAGTTATGTTAGTTTACCAGAGGGTACTGCAAGTATGTTGAGCAACAGAATGAAGATCATGATCACTGGCTGCCCTTCAGGATGCGCCTTGCCACTGGTGCTAGTTGCCTCCATATTTAAAGTAGGCCTTTGTTTTCAACGGACGTGGTCGACGCGATCTGTGGGGTCCGTTATTGGCTCTGTCCAGGTTCAGAGTCGACGAGTTGCAGGATTCCATGCTGAGTCTTGGGAAGAGCATCTGCAACAACAAACGCCGCTGGGCGTTTTTGGGGGTAAAGGAGGTGCGTTCTCATCTTGAGACTCCCCGATGTATTTTCAGACAACCATCTCCATTTTCTTATTTTTGTTGGTTTAACTATGGTAAACGTGTACTTTGGGAATTTTGAATTCTCAGCCAACTGGCCATGGTTGTTGGTGTCGCGATTCCTTTTCTAGGCCTAAGTGTGGATGTTCACTCGTGGCACAGTCATCCCCAAGCCTGTTCAACAGCAACCACCCTTGTCGTTTGGTCGCACAAAATGAGATATTCAGGGGTATAACCCAACATTTACACTTCTATTGAAAGCAAAATGATACACTGTGGGTTTTGGGGTACCCTATTTTCAGACAAACCCCACATATCGTAGGGTAACAGATACCTGTAATTGAGGTACAGGAATATACCTCGTGCTTTCTCCTCAACTCATCTCAGGAATTGGTGGTTTAGGAGAGAACATGAAGGTAGAGGATGAGACCATGTCGCCACCTGGCTGGGTACTGGGGTAGTCACGTAGTCTAATATGTATTTATAGGCAAAAACCAGGATGAACACTTCTCATGGAGTCCCAGTTATATACACATATTAAATCATATTGATACACATATTACCCTCTGGTCATTTGACATAGCCATGGAAGCCATGGCCCTAATCGAAATAGATGCTTCACCTAGCTATAAAATGGTGGATCTTTCCATGGCTATGTTAGTCATAATCTTCATGCGCGAACCGGTGGAGTGACTTGGTGATCTAAGCCTAAAAATCCAGGCTTTTTCGGCTGGACCGCTGTTGTAACCGCTATTCTGTTAATTTTATATAACCCATAAGTATTTTTGGGTGGATAAGGGTTACTACTGTAGAACGTGCTTGTGCATCCTGCAGCCATTTCAATGACTGATGTGAAGAAACTCACGTACCCTGGGTACAATTCCTTTCCCGCACTTAGCGTGTACTATGTCGCTTCCACTGGGGTGGCATTGTGGTCAATCGTCCCTGTGTTTGAAGCGGTGCATGGAAAGGGAAACAGGCTGGACCATCTCCATTTTGATTTTCTTTCCAGACAATACCACATGTGCATAAATTTCCATCCAAAGCCTTGTGTGCCTTTACCAGCCCACCAGGCGCTATAGCACTGTGGTGAGCAAGTTTGAGAAAGCAATCAAGGCCTGTCATCAACACATTTTTCCCGCTGCACCAATTCCAGCAATCTATGTTTCTTGGTGCTGTAAGGAAAGATTTTTGACAGCTTGGAAACTTGTGATCTACATCGCTCAGTTCAAGCTTCGCATCCGAGGTACAAAACCAGGAGCAAAATCGGAAACAGGTTGCTGACAGCGCTTTGATTCCAGAGAATCAACTGTCCAATGTGTTGGATACAGTTTCACCTACCACTATGCTTGTAGCCCAGTTGGCTGCATGGGCGACCGGGAGCAGAACAACCCCAGAAGTTCGCCGGGCGACCTTCGGCTTCCTTTAGAATAAGAGTTGTACATATAACTTGTGATGTATTATTTTCCTTGTGCCCCTTCACTTTCCACATCTAGCCATGTTGCTGCTGGCTACCCCAGGGCTGGAAGATTGATTCGAGATTGGTTGCACCCTCTTCGCAAAAGCAGTGAGCTGCGACAAGTCTTTCTGCAAGAAGTTTCCTGGCCCAAATCCAACCCCCAAAAAGATGACATGTGTTTATACCAACAAGCAAGTTGAAGTCATACTCCACCCTTCTTATTGCTTTGGGTTTTGATGACTGCTTGTTAGGTGCCAGTGGCGGTGGTGAATGGTCACTTGCAATGTGGTCGTTGCCCTGCTTTGTTTTATGTACCTTGGTTTGCGGCTTTCGTGCAGTGGCTTCAACAGCAACTTGCTGCAGAACAGCAGCTTGAGCGGCACTTGTGCCTTTGCGCACCGGATGCCTCGCACTCAGATTTGGATTTTGACAATGTCCCACAAATATTGTTGCTGAGATTCACTAGTTTATTGGCTTCAGTGGGAACACCCAAGGTTTCCAATACCTTCATTGGAGAGTTAATCGGCATGCTGCTGGTCATGGGTTCTGATGGGTCTTTGGCCACGGGGTACAACCTCTTGAGAACTGCTACCCAGCATTTGCTCGGAATTTTGCCCCAATGTGTGTCGTCAATTCTTCTGAACAGGGATGAAACAGAAAAAGGCAAAGTGGTTGACAGGGCTTTGATCGAGCAGATAGTTCGAAACTTTTCAGAGGACAGAGTCTCTCCAAATCTGATCGGCAGCTTTGGTGTTGTGCAAATTTGTCCTAAGTTTTGTACAACGAGCGTGCTCACTAACAAAAACCGTGGAACCTTCACTTGATTCCAGCACTTGGCCTTAGCTTCCAGGAGGAGTCTGGCCAGAGAAAGCTGGAAGATGCATTGGAGAAGCGTGGGGTCAGTCGCAAGTTTGCGGGCACCGTTTACAAAGAAACTTGTTTAGGAACATGTGGATGAAAGTACGAACACGGCCACAAGGACAGCTTGAAGTCTAGTTTTTGCAGCTGGTATTTTTTGAACGCTCCCTTTAATCAGGAATTTGGGAGCGCTTACCGTTGCAGAGCCCACACAGAATTCGGTGACACCAAGTACCATCAGGCCTGTAGATTGACAGGTATTGCAAGTTACCTAGAATCATGTCATGAGAAGCCATTCATGTTTGCAAGTCTCTAGCCCCACGGCGTCACAGGCATTGCAACCACGCTGCCAAGCTGTTGGCAGGTTCTGTTCGATGCAGGATCACCTTCAGGGATGAAGTCACTCTTCACCTCTTTCTTTTGTCCTGAAGTCAATCGCGCTTGCATTCTGCCCCAACAGGTTCTGAACTTAGAGAATGGTGAATGCAAAAAAACAACTTCACAACAAGCTGACCCAACATTGTATGCGTTGTGTATTTGCAGCGGTCTCCGCTCAAGTGAAGTTTGACATGGATTGTTCTACCCAATTGTCTCACCGTTTCAAATGGGCAGATGTAACACTGCACACGTTAATGACGGCCTTGGGCCAATCTGGCATTCAGCGCAGCCTCTTGTGCAATTCCAATGGATCTGACACAGATTTCAGTGGTGGTGCCTCAGCATTTGAGCATGCAGCTCTGATGATTGAGAGTGCTGGGCGCGCATCTGGCATACCCATTGACCTTAGTCCAAAGAGCATTTGCGAGCCTGGCAAATAATTTGGTTTCTCCCAGATTTTCCTTCATCAATTTCGTTTGGTTTGAACATCCTAAAGGGCTTAAAAAGCTGGTATGAGGGGAGCCCCAACCCTTCAAGCGGCCCCTTTATTATTAATGCGCCGCTGAGGAATTTGATCCTGCTATGCGATCCTGCGCTGCAATGACTCTACCGGCTACCACTTGCATTTTCAGCAATATCTTAGAAGTATGGGGAAACCCACCATCGGTTGAAGAAGTCTTGAATGGGATTGATACCCTTGAGGAGAAATTGGCAGTAAGTAGGCGATGGCCCAGGTATAATTTTGGATGGTGCCTGCAGCACCATACATGGTGTCCGTTCAACAAGGGGTCCCAGTGCAGAGTTCAAGGACCTCCATGTCCCGATTGGTCCAGCGCCGGCAGCAAGGCTGGTGTGGCCGGCAAGGATTTCCCAACCATGCTGGCATCTGGGGCAAAGGCAGACCTCACAAACCCAGGGATGGCTGTGATTGAAAACGTGCGGGGATTGCCTGAACATATTCTAGCCGAATCCTATGGTTCCAAATTTGCAATTACCTACACCCAACAGTGTCCAGCTGATGTGGGTTTTGAATTTATGTCCCGCCCCAGGCTTGTGATTGCCAAAGATGTTGCATGGTTCAACAATTTTGTATTGAATCAAAAATTATGGTACCTGCAACTTGGTTATGAATTTATCTTTGCACTTTAGATGTTTTGCCTGTAACGCATCCCCTGCAGGATCTATGCCACTGCTTTGAACAAAGACACTTGTGTGGCTCATTATGATTTTGTCACTCTCCTGGAGGAGGTTCAGCACAAACTCAGGCGTGACTTGCCTTTGGGCCCCAGTGCCTTGCTGATTGGGTCCCCGGCTGACATTCAAGAGGATACTACTTTGTTGGGGTCATCTCGTCTGCATTTGCGTCAGTGTAGTCCAGCACAGCTCGCAACTTTGACCCCAACCCAACTTCTGAACCAGAACGAACAAGCTCGCCTCCAACACTACGGACGGCTCTGGTCACAGGAGCCGGCTTGCTCATGGCAGGACCTTGTAGTGCATCTTGGCGATGACCCTAGGTCCAAGGAGTTATCAACAAAGAAAGGATGGTGCACTTGGTCATGTAAATCCAATTCCATACCAACTTTACGCAAAAGCGGGGGAATGATGTGGTCAATGGCAATGGGTAGGCAGCTCTTACTCAAAGAACTGTACAGTGGTATGGGTTTCGCTGTTTTTGAAGAACATGCTCTAGCAGCTCGGATTCCCGTTTACAAAGCGGTCAAACGGGGCTGCTCTTTTAGGAAGTCTCGAGAGGCCCTAGGCAATGCGCAGCACGTGGCCAACGTCGGCGTGTTTGCAGCGTGTGCTTTGGCATCAACTGTGTGCCGCTAGAGAAACTATTGAGTTTGCACTTGTTGCGTGAGCTACAGGGCAATGGCGAAAACAGCGTGGTTGTTACTCGCACACGTTTACCTCATGTCAAGTAGATTGAAAGTTTCCGAGGATGCCAATGTTGTCGAACACACGTGAACAGTTTGACCTTAACAGGACAGAATTTACTGAATCCTTTCAAGAGTGTCGTTTTAAAGGGCTTCTTGTTCCAATTTGATTCATCTTAGCTCTTGCCTTGAATATTTTGTGTGATTTGGGTTTTCTCAACAGGCTGCAGTCTTCACTAAAGTCGGTGTGTGTGTGTGTGTGGGGTCCTTGCAATAGTCAAGTGACTCGTCTGCAATGTTACCCGCCCCGCAGATCCCGGGGCAGATGGTGCCGGCTGGTATCCCGGCGCCGCCCCAGAGCCCTGTTGGGGCCCAGCCCCCACCAGGAATGATGGCTGCACCCATGGTAGGAATAGATGGTGGAATGAGTGGACCAATCCCTGTTCCCACTTTGCATCCTCACCCTTCACCTACTGCTCCTCTCATGATGGGTCATCCGGCTGCTCCGATGATTCCAGCAGGCCATCAACACATGCCAGGAATTGCCCCGCCCATGCCCAGCAACCCTTTTGGGACTGTGCCTGGAACGGCGCCTGCAAAGGCGTCTGGGTCGGATAATGGCAAGAAACGGCCATGCAAACAACCTGCTGAGACCGTCCAATCTCGAAAGGCCAGAGCAACTACCAGCAACACCATTACGGCTAAATCCATGGATGGGCTGGAGGAAGATCGATTGAACCAGATTCTCACAGCCCTTGAGGGGACCCAGTTCAATGGTTACGTCTTGAATTCAATGGGGTTGACCAGAGACGACAAAGTGGACACTTATATCAATCAAGTTCTTTGTCATGTGCTTTTGACAAGTTACCATCCAATTTTACGAAGGAATCTTTTCCATGTCGCCCTAGCACACCCTTACGCCTTACTTCGAACCAACCTGAGGACTTGATTGGCAAGTTGACTGGTCAGTATGGTGATGCCAAGCCCATTACCAAAGCAGGACTGCCAGTGTGGAAGGTGAGTTGCGTGGCTGACAGGTATTGGCTCATGGGAAGTTATTACCGATGTTTTTTTTGATAATTGACTTATAATACAATGAAGCTGGGCTATTTATACCCACATGGCTAGGAGACCGACTGGTGACGGAGCTTTGCAATGAATACCGTCGACGGGTTGGCGAGGGGACAGCGCCGGCAACCAGTGACTTGCCACAACTTAGTCTTCAATAAGTAGGGTTGCACTGAACAGGTAAATTATTATATTTTGAGTGATCCCCACTATGGCACGGCACTTCAAGGCATATATAACTCTTACATATATTTTGACATATGTTCTGACAGTCTACCTAACATTCTATCTGGCATTCTATCTGGATTCTATCTGGCATCTATTCTGGCATTCTATCGGACATCTATTATCGCATTCTATCTGCATGACATCTATTCTGGCATTCTATCTGACATCTATTCTGACATTCTATCTGGCATTCTCTCTGACATTCTCTTCTGTCTCTGTAACCCTCTGATCCTGAGCTTGCGGTGGAGGTCTGGCGTGGGGCACTCTGATCCTCAGCTTGCGGTGGAGGTCCGGCGGGGAACACTTTGCTCCTGAGCTTGCGGTGAAGGTCCGGTGGGGAACACTGTGATCCTGAGCTTGCGATGGAGGTCCGGCGGGGAACATTCTGATCCTGAGCTTGCGATGGAGGTCCGGCGGGGAACATTCTGATCCTGAGCTTGCGGTGGAGGTCCGGCGGGGAATACATTGATCCTGCGCTTGCGGTGGAGGTCCGGCGGGGAACAGCCTGATCCGGAGCTTGCGGTGGAGGTCCGGCGGGGGACACTCTGGATCCAGAGGTTTCTGTTCGGGTCCGGCGGGGAACACTGCGATCTAGAGCTTGCAGTTGAGGTCCGGCGGGGATCACTTTGATCCAGACATTGCTGTTCGGGTCCGGCGGGGAATACTGCGATCTAGAGCTTGCAGTTGCGCTCCGGCGGAGGAGGAGAAGGAGAAGGAGGAGGAAGGCGGCACATAAAACCTAACGACCCTCACCTGACAGGTGGGGAAACAAGAAAATCAAACCACTTGCTAGTTGGCATGGTTTGATCTTGGCTATAGGGGTTCTAAAGCATTGCCCGTTTGCAGCCTTTGCTTTGCCACAACCTCGGGGTCTGTCGCTGAGTCCAAGCTTCGCGACTGCTTCAAGAGTGTCGCGCAGAGCGACTTCACATGCAAGAGATGTTGAAACATGTGCAGCTGTACCTTCATCAAGGAGCCCTTTGCCTTACCAATGGGAAAGAGGCCATTTATGTCCGGCCAGCAGCTTCCCAAGCCCCGTGGGCACAGAAGATCTTTTTTGACAGAGAGCCCTTACCTTAGTCTTGGATTCCATTGCAGTCACTGAAAGAACCTTTTTGTTTCTCAACCTCCTCCAAAGACTGTCAATCCTCAGACCCGAGAAGTAGCCAATGCAAATTGCGGAGCAAGTGGCGTTTAAAACAAGTTCGGTGTGACCTGCAAACTGTAGGTCAATGCGGCCTTTCTTGACGAATGGCGTAGAGGCGAAATGGGTTTCAGACCTCATCACCCTTCCGGTTGCGACTCCTCCACCCCGCGAACAGCAACAAGCTCTGCCAGCCCAGACAGCATCCAGCCCTGCACCTCAGACTCAAGCACTTGAGATCCAGCAAGCGCAGCAGGTTCCACTCCAACGTCAGCAGCAACCTTGCACAGTCCCTCTCTTCCCGCAGACAACCGCACCGCCAGCCAACACTGGCCCTCCCCAGCACCACGGGATGGGATTGCAGGGTCCACCGCTGGAAGCGGTGACAGCACCAGCAGCACCAGCACCCACTCCAGCGGCAGCTGGGTATCAAGAAGAACAAGCTCGGAAGAACGCGCATGAACAGCAAATTGCGTACTTGAAGCAGCAGCAAGAGCAGCAACGCCAACAGATCGAACAACAACAGCAGGCACTTCAACAGACAGAAGCAGAACGACAGCGTGTGGAAGGTCTACTTTTGCAGGAACTGAAGAGCAAATCTTTGCCACCACCAGCGCCACCAGCAGCACCAACACCCGCAGGAGCCTTCTCCAAGTCAGGATGGCCTTACGGTGGGATTGGCAAGGGTCCCGGGGGACATGATGGTGATGACAGCCCGCCTCCTGATTGCGCAGACAAGACGCCGACAAAGCAGAAGGATGATCAGGCCAGGAAAGGGCGACATGTGTCCCACATGGGTTCTTGTTAACAGTTTCCAACGGACATGTGCTTTTGATTCGCCAAACATCCTACTATGGGCGGGGTTCAATCCCGTGGCCAGGCCAATCCACCAACTCCAGGATCGGCAACGACTATGGCACCACCGCCTTACATCCTTCAACCTGATGATTTTGAGGGGTCGGGCTCGTCCCTTTTGGAGATCAGCCCTGCAGCGTTCAAGGTTGTGCGTAAGGCTGTCCTGCCTCCAAACCCACAGCAAGACTGGGAGATCCTTTGTGAAGAGCAGGATTACTACTTGTCTTCAGAGAATCTGCAGATTTCAGTTTGGGTAGCTTGCCTGCATTCATGTTTTTTCATCTTACAATTCCTCACCGGGATATTTGGCCAACAAGCTTCCATGTGTCATGTGGGAAGCAACCCACGAGTTTAACGATCTCAGTCCCTGTGTGATTGTGTTGATCTAAGTGCTCCTCTGTCCTGGACGCGGCCGAGCAGCAGAACAAGATTGATGTGGGAAAGGACGCCTTGGAGTCAACCCGGGCACTTGGCAGACATGATTCTCAGCTGCTTTAATCAACGTTTCTGAGACTCGACCTTGCTTTTTGGCCAAAAATTGCCAGCAAAAAAATTTGGAGACAATTTCAACCCCGCTTGACATGAGGATTCTCTGGGTACCGCTACGCTCCCGCTGCCTGGTCCAGAACAGAGTGACGATCCAGGAGCTGCTGGAGCTGAACCAAGCCGTGCGCTGGCCCGTCAGCCCTCTATTCCAGCTTCGCCCTCCGACTCTTGTCTTTAACATTTGGTTGGGCGAGTGTTGACTTTTGTTCAGCTACAAAAATCCACGAGAGTGGTTTACACTGACTAACCCCCATTTAAAATCTCTAATCCCCACTGGCTTCAAATCTCGGTATTCTATGATGCTGAACAGCAAGGTTTGTTCACAAAGTAGGTTGCGCCTTCCCGTTTGCACCATACTAAGTTTTTCAGCCCTGCCACATCAAGCCTTAAACAGTGCCACTGTTCTGTCTCGCTGATCAGGCAGCCTTGGCCCGAGCGGCTGTTCCAGTGGCGGCGCCGCCGTGCCCACAGCATCTTGCCAGCTTGAACATTGATGGCGTTGAAGCGACTCCAGCTGAACTTGCCGAGCCGGGTCAGTGAGTTTGGATGACAGAACCGTCAGGGGTTGACAAGTATAAGTAAACTCCAGGAACCTGAGTGGAATGTAAAGGGCCGTTTGTGGAATTGTAGGGATCCAAACAGGGGGCATCAATTTCCCAAATTGGGGGTAGGTGCTAATCACCGAAATTAGGGGTACGACATTCCGACTGCAAGGAACTGCCTCATTTTGCTGCAGTCGGAATGTCGTACCCTTATTTTAGGGGGTAGGGGTAAACTAGGGTACGGGTCCCAGAATCTGGGGTTGGGACCCCGGTCTAAAAGGGACTGCTGTTGGGGAAACGGCCTTTTCGGCTTAGGAGTGCTGGATAAAGCCCCAACAGGTTGCCAAAGCCAAAGTAACTCTAAGTACCCACTGCACCGCAATTTTTCTTCAGGTTTAGCCATTTAGCCCCCCATTGAAGTCTATTTGTGTTATAGCTATGTCCACTGCCCAATTTCCTTTCAGCAATATACGAAATAACCACAAAATAACTGTTCAAGTCATTGCCGAATTTCATCACAGCTCGGAGGGTTAATAATTTTTCCCTTAATGTATTTCCCGTCCATGCAGAATTCCCAAAACATGACTGGGGGTAATTACCAGGTGTTCCTTAGTTAGTTACCAATTTTCAACCGGGGGTAGTTACCAGTTGTTCCTTAGTTAGTTACCAAATTTCAACATGTAAAAGGATATGTGGGTAACAGAACATGAATTCTGGATTGGTTCTTAATTCAACAAAAAACGGCCCACTGACTCTGCAATCGACAAGTGTGAAATTTTAAAGGGGACAAGCCGAATGGCCAAGTAATGTTGCGAGTAATGTTTGTACATGGTTGCGGTATTCCCCAGAAAGCCTGACGATAGAATATCTCCTACGTATCGCTAACCAAACAAAGGAAATGCAGGGCCCACGTGTTCAAAGTTGGTACATATGGCCATTGTCTTTAGCATCCAAGAACCCGAACATATGATTTACCCTGAAAGATTCCAACTAATTAATTATCTTGTTTCAGTGTCCACAACGGCTTCCACTCACGGGGCTGGGCTGACGGTCTCGCTGTTGCCGAGACTTTTGCAAGCGGCTTCAAGTTCCCAGCAATATTTTTAGTGATATACTGTTATATCAATATTTTGTTTCTGTATTTCACAACTTTTGGTGAATATGTGTATATATATAACAAGCATACGTATGTGCAAATATATCAATATATACATATTTATTTATCTATATGTATATCCACAACTCATCTGAAAGCGGGAAGGCGCTAATTTGAGCCCAGCCGTTGTGCAGAGTCTGCGACGCGCCCTGGCAGGTGATGTCAAGCTGTCTACATGTCCAGTTGATATTTTGAAGCCTGAGCATTTCATTTTGTTTGGTGGATTCGCTGGTCCGAAACCTGATCAATGTGATAGATTTCTGGGTGTTTGAATTTGCAAAGGATCAATCCCTAACCTATATTCAGGACGTCTTTCAAATATTGTACTGGCTACTAGCGATTTGGGTCTTGGATACTTGTTGGTTATGGCGAATGTGTGGGCTGTTTGGGTGATAGTTCTGTGAAAGGAAATTCCACCAACTGTTAGGGTATCCGATACCTTCGGAACAAAAGATGACCACCATATACATGTAGAACTTCAACTATTAGCTCCCAGTTTTTGAAAGCTGCTTGTTCAAGCTCGAAGTTCGCGATTGACTGGTTTGGGACATCCCCCACTGATGCGATTCATAAGGCGTACTGCCGATTTATGTGTCATCCAATAGTCTACCATAAAATAATCAATATTGCAAAGAGTCGTGTTGGATGGATTGCTTAAGGCTTGGTGCAGCTCAACTGTTGACAAGACACAGGTGCGGCACTGCGCGCGCCACTGACGCTCAGACAAAAAATGATTGCCGTCTTGCGTGGTTTCAGAGCACAGCCTCTGGATGTGTTGCTGCAGCTGCTGCGGTGGCACGTGGAGCCATTGCGTTTCAACTATCATTTCTTTCTGGACGCAAAGAACTTCCAACTTTACTGGTGTGGTTGAGAAAACATTGTGGCAGTCTCTGCGGAATCAAAACGGGTGAAAAGTAGATACTTCCCGAGGCACCTTTCACTTTCATGAATGCTCTTTGTCTGCTTAAAGCTGTTAGCAGCATCAGCATCTATTTTCCACCTATTTTTTTAAAACGAAAAGACATTTCAATATTTCGGTACTCCACTGACTGAGGTGCTGTCTGGCATGCCTTTGCGGTCTGACCCAGACATCAACAGAGAGATGTTGGCAGAGGCAAAACTCACTCAGACTATCTCCGACCCTTGTTGCATATTCAAAAGATGTAGAGTATTCCCTCAGAAAATCTCCTGCTAAACAAGATTATTAAAGCTGATCAGCAGTTAGTTCAGGTTTCTCTTTGTTTGCAGCATACTGGAATTTCCTCTTGTCCTGTTCATGCGGCTGAATTTACTAAGAACCTGGAAGCCAGAGGGCAAGTTCCTGTGGGGACACTCAAGCAGGCAAAGGCTGAAGCAAGGACCTTGAAGTACGAACCTCTCAAATATATCCAAGCCTTGGAGAATGCGCTAGTGCGGGGTGCTGGGCTGTCTTTAGACCAGCATGTTCCCTGCCCAGTATCCCCACATGAAGTGGGTGCCAGTGGGTCATTGGAGAACAAAGGTGCAATCATTTTCGTTTCAGACCAAGAGGGGAAGCAGTTTCTCAGCCGCGTGTTTGCCAAATGATTTGCAAACGTTTGAACCCCGAGCTAGGCACCAAAGTAAAAAACATACTTTTATTTCGATTGATCCCCACCATTGACCATGGCATTTCAAGGCAAAATATTTTCTGACATATATTTTGACGTTCTACCTAACATTCTATCTGCCATTCTTGCTGGCATTCTATCTGGCATCTATTCTGACATTCGATTCTTTTTGGTATCTATACTGGCATTCTATATGGCATTCTATCTGACATCTATTCTGACATTCTATCGGGCATTCTCTCTGACATTCTCTTGTGGCATTCTCTCTATAAACATTCTGATCCTGGGCTTGCGGTGGAGGTCCGGCGGGGAACGCTCTGATCCTGAGCTTGCGGTGGAGGGTTGGCGGGGAACGTGGAGGTCGGGCGAGGCTTGCGGTGGAGGTCCTTGCGGTGGAGGTCCGGCGGGGAACATTCTGATCCGAAGCTTGCGGTGGATGTCCGGCGGGGAACACTCTGATCCTGAGCTTGTGGTGGAGGTCTGGCGGGGGACACTCTGATCCGTGCTTGCTGTTCGTGTCCAGCCAACACTCTGATCCTGAGCTTGTGGTGGAGGTCTGGCGGAGAACACCGCGATCCAGCTTGCAGTTGAGGTCCGGCGGGGATCATTTTGATCCAGGGGTTGCTGTTCGGGATGGGCCGGGAACACTGCGATCTAGCTTGCAGTTGGGGAGGAAGAGGACGAGGAGGAGGAGAAGGAGGAAGGCGGGGGGCCAGTTGACATAAAATGTAACAACCTTCACCTGACAGGTGGGGAAAAAAGGGGTTCGAATCCACGTGTTTCTGCATGTCGGCTGTGAGGTCCATGAATAATTTTAATTTGCGGAAAATCAAGATTGGTGTCGTTTTTTCCTGAGGGTGAAATGGATCAACATCCTTTTGTACAAGCTGAAGCTTCGTGGCAAATATCGTCCAGAGTATGTACATCGCGTTCACAACGATGGGCAACTGTCTGTGAAGCATCTGGGTTTGCAAGGCGGGGCATTGTCATCCCCATTTTTGCTGGCCCTTAAAGCCTACCCTTACTCTTGGCTCCAACCCGGCATGTAGCACTAGCCAGACAAATGGTATGATCGAAAACTTGCATTCTGTGCCATCAGCCACTGCATTCTGGCAGGCGTGCTTGCCTCCACCAGGCTTCTTATGAGCAGCAACAAGAAGCCTTGGCAATCTGGCGAGTTTGGGCACGATCTCGCCGCCATTGCCCATATGTGGCTGGACAACAATGCGCCTGACTCCAGTGAGCTACTTGCCTTTTTGTGCTTTTGCCTGTCAGTTGGTCAACCCATTGCCTCGCTAGATACTGCCTCAATCTGGAGCTACCAATATTCTTCCCACTTCCTATAATGTCTGTCAGTTGGTCGTCCTGCTGCCTTATTATATTATTACTTTATTGCCTCGCTCTGAAGCTACCAGGTTTGAGGAGTGCGCGGATGAGCTCAAGAGAGACAAGGAGGTGTTTGCATTGATGACCAACACTGACTTGCACGAGTACCTGAGGAAGTCCGTTGCTTGGGGAGGCCAGGTTTCGCAGCGAGTATTTCTAAACGTACATAGGGAGTTCCAAGCGCAATTTCGGCGCACAGGTTTGGCAACACTTGGCCCCTTCAGGTCAAGCTGAGCCGGTTCTTTGATTGGGCAGCGAAGTGGAGGAGATTTGAGAAGTCTTGGGCATTCCTGAAGCGGGTCTACAAATCATGGCAAGATTTGCGCGGCAACCAGAAGGGGCAACTTCCTTCCTATGATGATGCGCAGCAGGACCAGAACCCAGACCAGGACCTCAAGAACCAGGACAAGGGAGCCGACGAGAAAAATGAAACAGGTGCTGGTCCTGAGGAGGATGACGCCCCACAAGTTGCTTCACGTGGGCGGGCTAAAAAACAGCAGGACAAACTCTTCTCAGTTTTGAAGCAAATGCAGAAGACTCGGCATACCCTGGACATTTGCACCGACTTGCTTTGGGACCCAAATTTGAAAAGCTATGCGCAGATGTACATGGGCTTCACTTAAATCAACCTGTTTTAGCGCTTTTGCGATGTTTATTGGCTATTTCATTTCCTGCTTTGGGGAATAATAAAGCATGGGTTGGACTCTGTAGAAAGACGCCAAGGATCTACCATGCACAGCACACCCTGATGATGGAGTACTATGATTTCTTGGAAGTCTTGAAGAACCAGGAAGAGACACGCAGATTTCTCGCCAACATGTCCAACCGACATTGGGCCGCTACTGTCCAAGCTGTTCTCGCAAAGCTCAGCTCTCATGAGGCGCTGCACGATATCAAGATTGACATTGCCCGTGTTGACTCCGACGATGCTCAGAACACGATTCAGAACTACTCAAATTTGTTCTTCGATCTCATCGTGCGCACAGCAGCCCACAGGGCATGGTCATGTCTGACGGTGTCGGATGTTGCCCCGGAACAGTGGAATGGAGTACTGTCGAGCATCCCAGCAGAATCACAACACGCATTCAAAATCATGAAGGCCGACGCAGAGGTTGTTGCCCAAGCGAGGACATCGTTGGCGGCTGGCGGCCATCCAGAGCAAAAGGCCGGGCAGTCCAAACATGAGACATGGTTGTTGACGGAAATCAATTTCTTTCAAAACAATGTTCAAGCCACGCCCAGGGTCTTCAATCCACACTTGCTGAACTTTGGGTCGACAAGCTGACGCTGGTGCAGGACCTCGTTTTTCTTTTTTTGAATCTCTGAATCCGTTTCATCATTTTTGAATGAGCGCAGACCCCAGCAGAATTTGTCAAGTTGGTGATTTTTTTGACACGAACATTTGTCTGGGTGATCGCTGAATGAGGACCTGTGGACGCATGGCAAGGCAACCTCGTGGAACCCGGAAGTCATTTACCAACACTTGCACAGGTTGGCATCTTTCATCCCATCCACGAAAGAATCGCTGGAAGATTGCATCGGGGACCTTGGCGATCATACCAAGCGTGATCAGAAAGGCGCTGGCTCAATGAAGGAGAGTGAGGAGCGCCTTTTCTTCTATCACTGTGTCTCCAAGAGATTGTCCAATGTCCCATTCCTGGGACTCATGGAAGGGGACCTTGTGAATAGTGAAGCCCGCTCTTTCAGTGCAAACCGGGTGTTGGTTTTTGGAGAGGACATGCGGATCAAAGGTGATGTGACTACGACAATTAAAGCTTTTTGCCGGAAAGGCGCGGGGTCTGAAAAAGGCTCCATGCGTTTACGGGGACACCCTGCAAATCTCCGCAGCTTCTTAGCCCATGTAATCATTAAGCTGCCAAACCATAGCCATAATTTAGAGAGCGTCGCAGTCCATCAAACACGCATCCATCCTATCCATTTTCAAAACCCAACACAGGTGACATTGCAGAATCGAAAGATGTGCGACCTAGTGGGCAACCAGCTGACTTTCGCAGTGTCTCAGCAATGATGGCTTTGAGACAGCGTGCGGGGCATGATTTTCAAGGCTTGTCTTCCCTTTGGATTGGAGCACTTTTTCAAGAAGGATTGGTGTTCAGAGAGAAGGAAACCGGGTCATGCTACATTTCTTTCGGCCATGTGCATTTCTGCTGCCTGATGTGGAGATTGAAACCGCTGTCGGCCCCCTGCCAAAACCTTGGAGCCGTACTTGTTTTTCCGGTGCTGCCACACCAGGTGTCGTAAATAGAGGTGTTTTCATAGGGTTTTGGAATTCACGATGCCTCTCTGCCATGGTTGGGCCCATGCTGTTCTAAGGATGATCTCCTGGCATGTGCAGATGGGGAGCTCATCACTGCGGAGGAGGCGCGGGAGAGGCTGGCTGCCAAAACGATTTTTTCCTTGGCCAAGCCAACTGACAGCCCTGACTGTGAGCATTGGGAAGGAATTCCTTGTGAGATCAGCTCCCCGGCTTTTAGCTTAAGTGGTTTTATGTTCCTCTCCCTCTCTTTCTTTCTCCAACTGGCCAGCAGTCCTGATTCAGATTAGGGTTTAGCTGAATTTCAATGGAAGAGGAAAGATGTGGAGACTAAAGTTGAATTGCCCCATTTAACACAGTTGAATTGGCTGAAGATAAGGTACCCCAAGCAGCAGAAGTGAGCACCAAGAACTTGGACTTCTTTTGCGCGTCACAGGGGCGCCTGCGACTATCGTCCGCTTCTGGCTCACGCATGGCTCTCTTCAAGTTGTCGGGCATCAGACGCCAATATTGCCCCACTTGTCAGATTTGTGCAAGGCGACTGGACTAAAGGTCACGCGCTTTGAGGAAAAGCAAGTTGGTACGAAGTCCCGTCTGCCGCTCGGCAGATTTCAAAGCCCTCTCTCTTATTTGGTCTTTCTTTTCCATTGTCCCTTCGAGGATGCTACCGGCAATGCAGCAAGTAGGATCATCCCCCTTCCTGGCACAGCAGAAAAGTGAATTCAGAAAGATTCAGAAAGAAATTGTATTTCGCACGGGTACCATTTCTTAATGTGTCTGAATCCCGAGCCGGTTTGCTGCAGCCCAGGATGGCCTTGATACGAGCGCACTTTCCTGATCTTGGGGACGAAGACTGGGCTGGTATGTTGGCCCGACTCTTGGAAACCTCCAAGTCCAAAGGCAAAGTGGTGGAAACAGCTGCGCTCGGTGAAGTTCTGCATGAACTCGAAGGCACCGATGACAGCAAACTTTTCGAGCAACTGCGTGAAAGGCTGACTACCCAAAAGCACGAAGAGCTCATCTTGGAGAGGCTCAAGGGGGTTGGAAGAGAGAAATCATCAATGACTACACCGACACCTTTGAAGCGTCTCCAGCCACCCATCAAGGGGGCATACCTGGTTTGGCAGCCTTCAGCGAGTGCTTTCCAGGGGTATTACCCCAAGGACTTGACAGAGAAACAGATGAAGGACCCAAAAACCAAGAAGCAATTCTCCACCAACAGGACCTATGGACCTGAGCGAAGCCAGGAAGATGCCCTTTGCTTGGTTGTGCGCTACTTGTGGGATAAACACAAGGCCTTCGGGAGGGACTGTGCCCAAAAACCAACCAACTTCCAAGTGAAGAAAGCCTTGGAGCAAGCAGTGCAAATCATGTCCGGAACAGTGGAGGATGAAGATGCGCCTGAGCCCACTGAACATGACCAGGCTGGGGGGAAAGGCGACTTGGGGGAACTTGCAGAGCCTGCAGCATCAGATGCTGCGGCGGTGGAGGCTCCTCCGGGGGAGGCTGCTCAGGAAGATTCGCCTTCTTCGCAGCGTGGCGGTGGGAATCACGATGATGAGGAAGGCGATGTGCACATGACTTCTCCTCCGCCCTCTCCTTCTGGCTCCAACGTTGGCTCTTCTGACAGCTCCTCATCATCCGGCAGCAGTTCCGGCTCAGATGATGATGAACAAGGTGGCTCTGGAGAACCGAGCGCTCCTGAGCCGAAAGCGAAAGCAAAAGGAAAAGCAAAAGCAAAAGGAAAAGCGAAAGAGAAGTCGAAACCAACGCCAAAACGCAAAGCAAAGGCTAAAGCCAAGAGCAAGACCGAAAAGAGTGACAAGAAAGGAAAAACTAAAGACAAGTCCAAAGAGAAAGCAGCCAAGGAAAAAAAAGAGAAGCCTAAAAAGGCGGCAAAGTCAGAGAGTGTTTCACAGCCAGCTTCTTCCAAAAGCGCGAAGCTCATATACGACCAACACACAGGGTTGGGCGCAGAGCTGGTGAAAACCCCGGCCTATTTGAAGAAATAGGCATTGCCGGCTGGAGTTGAGCAAAAGGGAGATAAATTTTGAGAGAGCATGATGGCACCCAGCCTTGATTTTCCATAGTTTCTAACCCTGTCTAAAACCCCTGTTTTGGCCCTTTAATTCTTAGGTAGTACTTAACCCCTAAGTATGGTATAAGTATGAAACCCAAAATAGGGGATAGGGTAGGGGTCCAACCGGTGAACCTTTGAAAAAAAACCAGGGAAAGTGATGAAACACCATCGATAAGCCATGGATATTATACCAGGGGGAGGTATAATGTCCATGAATAAACCATGGATTTTTTTCGGGTAGCCTATTTTCTGACGAACGCATCCCTCGAAATTTTCTAGATTCTAGATAATAGTACGTATAGCATTTAAATCCATAAATAGTTACATCATATCCCACTAAAACCTCAAGGGGTAGAGTTCAACCACACTATTGTTGGTTAATATCGGCAGTTTGTTGGTTGTTCATGAGTCCTTACCATGTATATACCGATCAAGTGTGCTGGGTAGCGCCAGCAAAGGTTAGCCCCATCACTCATGGACGATACCCGATTTGATCGGTTGGAATTTTCATTTCGGCCACATCCAAGGTATATGGAGATTTCCTAAATGGGGGTACCCCTAAATCATCCATTTTATTTTCGGATTTTCCATGAAATAAACCATCCATTGTGAGAACCCCCCATTTATGGCCATATGTATATGCATGTCCATACATCTAGAATTCGTCATGATATCTTGGGTTGCGTCCGAGCGAAATGAATTTTTTTCCTCCTATGGATTTGGGGACCACCCAGTGAGCGGCAGAAGCCACCGAAGTCTGCCAGGCAAGCGTTGGAGTTCTATGTTGGGCAACTGGGCGGCAGAGACGTTTTGCTGACCACAACTGGGAATGAAGGGAATTTCCAGGCTGATGATGATGTTCCAGGCTGATGATGATGATGATGATGAATCATATTGTTGCAATTATTGTTGATTCACAGGCCATAGTATGAGTGACACACGGAATAGCACCAGTAACAGGAAGAGACGGAAAAACAAACATGAAGATCACAGATCACCAGAGACCATCAGAGACCATCAGAGACCATCAGAGACCATCAGAGACCATCAGAGACCATCAGAGACCATCAGAGACCATCAGAGACCATCAGAGACCATCAGAAACCATCAGAGATCATACGCAGATCACAGTGTTGGTAATAATTATCATGTTCTCCTATATTATCAATATATACATATATGATATATGGATATCAATATGAAAAATATGTAAATAGACATGACCATAAGCATAGGCATAAATCTAAAGATATAAACTGATACCATCTGGTTATTTAACATAGCCATGGACAATCACCGTTTTATAGCTAGGTAAACCATCTATTTCTATGGGTCATTTCCCATGGCTATGTTAAATAACCAGAGGGTATACCCTCTGGTAAACTAACATAACTATGGAAAATCATCATTTTTAATGGAAAAACTCACGATAAATCACCATTTTTAATAGCTATGTTAAATTACCAGAGGGTACATATAGACATTCAGATATTCCTTCTCCCAGTTCCCCGGTTCTCCCATCCCCTTCCAGGCCGTTGGACATGGACGAACATGTGGCCATCGCCATACAGGAGCGCGCCAACATCAAAGAGGTCACCGAGCTTCGCAAGGAGGTGCTTTTAGACTCGGGAAGTTGGGGATTGAACTTGGGGATGATGATTCATACCCTCTGGTAATTTAACATAGCTATTGAAAATGGCCATTTATAATGGATTTACCCATTGAAAATGGTGATTTTCCATAGCTATGTTAGTTTACCAGAGGGTAGGTATTTTCAGTGGTATTTCATGGATATTAGTTCATGGATATTGGGATTTGGTGGAGATATTCGATCCCCTTAACATGGTGAGGTTTTCTGAGAGAATGATCATCTAGTTTGCCCAGATGGTACCATGAAAATAACAGGGGGATTCCATTCTGACATACTGTGTAGACATTGACATCATTCCCTTTTGTGGTTGAAATTTACCATTGATTTTCAACATCGTATTTTTCTTCGGCTAAAGATGGGGAAAGGGATGATGCTTCACCATGTGAAGTTGGCGGTCTGAGTAGCATGATTCCTTTTGTTTGGCCCTCCACCAAGATCCATCAAACAGGAATTTCAGCACCAAGATCCATCGGGCAATGGCAACGACTGGCAAGGCACAAAAAACCGACTTCATGGCTTTTTGGGGAGTTTGACCCATACCGACCCATACCCAGATTTTCATTGGGCCAAGATTCATTTTGCGCATTCCTTGATTCGGCAGGTTGACGAACGGCAAACAGAGTGCAGCCTGGCCAGTGGTTTTAGCGCTGGGTAGGCCACTGGTGATGCCTGAGAAGTCGGAAACTTACCCAGTTATGTCAAAATAGCTATTGAACATGGCCATTTCTAGTTGATTTACCCATTAAAAATGGTGATTTTCAACAGTTTTTTGTATGCTTACCAGAGGGTATGAGTTGCAAACCACTAGTCACTGGAACCTGAAACTCTGAAAGTACTGGGAAACATGACCTCCGGTCATCAACCATGATCCCTTGTAAATGGAGGTTTTAAGATGTTTCTAGGGAAAATCATCTATAACAAGGGGGGTACTGGCATGTACTTTCGAATCTGATAGCTATGGCAGAAATACTGGGGAAGAGCCATGATGACAACTCAGCCAGACTGGATGGGAAGGTCATCCCCAACTGCTTTGTCGACTGGAATCGTTGATTGATCTTCCCTTTTTTGTGGTTGGGAAATGAAGAATGTTGTGCCGATGTAGATGTAGATGTAGATAGATAGATAAATAGATATATCGATAGATAGATAGATAGATAGATAGATAGATAGATAGATAGATAGAACGATAGAAAGAATATGTGAATATGTTCCATTATCTAAACAAAATCCCCAGTTGAATTCCATTCTGCCCCCCCAAATCTTCTATTTTTCTCAAGGTGCCGATCTGCGGCGGCTCCTGGGTCAGTACCGCGCCCAGCGAAAGCAGGCGGAGCCGTCACGAACCGGGCGTTTTTCGGGGATCCTGAGGAGCTGGTTGTCCATGGCAAATCCAAATATGCCCAGAGATTGGTGGTTCCATTATACATTGGTGTCCTAAAATATGGATAAATATGGGTTCATTGGAACCCCCCAAAACCATTGGTTTTCCCATTGAATAGTTGAAATATACCCCAAACCATTGGTTTACATTGGAGGTGTCCAATTTTTTTCCCCAAATCTGAGATGTTTCTCATTTATTTTTTGGTGATTCCATGATACATTGGAGGTGTATGGGTACCCCAAAGTCCTATTGGTTTTCGCTTGTCGTAAGCACTTTTGGATGATTTCGGGGTACCCCCATGACTTGGGAAACCTGCATGAAGTTGGAGGAAAAGATGAACAAGTGGTGATTAATTTCTCTCAACTGTCATATCTTGCCAACATGTCTGAAATTTAAATAAATTTCATGTAGTTAGATTATCTGCAACTTGAAAAAATGGAAGAATTGTGAAGAACAATATCTTGGATAAGTTACATCAATCAGTTAGATCCCTGAATGATCCCTGAATGATAGATCCCCTATGTAAGTTAGATCCCTGAATGATAAGGTGCCCCAAACATGGGATGGTTGATCGGATCCCCAATAGTAATGAATAGGATTTAATCACAGCCATCAACTTTTGAGTATAATCCCTTCCCCCTAATCTTAAACACCCAGAAAGCCATGGGTTTTTCGTAGGGGATTTCCATGGATTTCCACATATCATTTTTTGACCATTTATGGGGCTGTTTAATATTGGAAGGGAATAAAAAGAACACATTCACCAATTTTTTGCCTTGGTATCCGGGGTTTTGGGAGCAGCCCTTCACCGCCAGGGGCTGGGGACGGACGAGGAGTGTTGAAGCTCAGAAATGCCGTTTTCAGCTGCGGTTTGTCCAGGAGTAGGGTACCCATGGGTACCCCCCCAAATCTGATGGTTGAGCAATGGCAAGTTTTTTCGGGGTCTACAGCATTTTTGGGATTTTCGTTGAAGAAAGGATGGGAAGGATATCAAAATTCACCGGAACTTGTGGGGATGTTGGCAAGAAGCCAAGGTTTCAACCAAACATGTCCCTGACATTCCAAAAAATGCATTGATCCATGATTTCCCGCAGCCACATTCGATTTCATTGAAAAATCCCGATCTTCCAAGAATTTCCCCATATTTTCCCTAGATTCCCCATATTTTCCGTAGATTCCCCATATTTTCCCTAGATGTTGCCACGGTTTTCCGCATATTTTGCCACGACTTCCACGGTGAAATCCCCGGTGAAATCGGTGAGGCGCCCAGTGGACGATCCCCGGGCAGAGCGACTGGAGGAGCTGGAAGTGCAGCTGAAGAAGAGCATGGAGGCGCCGCTGTTGCTTGATGTTGACGCGAACTACAGTATAACTACAGTATATATAGAATATATAATTGTATATATATAAATCCTATACATGTCATTTATATAATATAATATAATATAATATAATATAAAATATAATATAATATAATATAATATAGTATATATATATAGAATATATGATGTATATATGCAATTAATAATAACAATAATGATAACAATAGTGATAACAATAATAATAACAACAATAATAATAATAAATAATAATGATAATTATAAAGTATGATATGATATAGAATATAGTATAATATAATATATACTACAACTATAGGATCTATGGTGGATATTTCTGACATAGTGTTTTAGCTACGGTTGCTTGAACCGAATGGTTATTCATGGGTATTAGAGGTTAGTAATGGGATACTGATGGAAACATTATACAGGCAGTTCGCGGCGCAATTCAGTCGAAGAGGGGATACACAATCCACGAAGCATTACATCCTGGCAAGTTATAACAACGTGGTAACCACAATAAACCACCCCCAAAATCAGTACGAATGGGTGTATAAACCATCCCCAATTGGTAGGTTTAGTAAAGTATGTTTTTTTCTTTATTTTCCCACATTATACTGTATGTAATTCTTAAGTGACATCAAAGAATTTCTTGGGATTTAGGCACGATTGACGGTGAGCTCCCAGCATGGGGAAAGGCGAAACTGCACAATGGGGACTGATGATTTGCACATCATTTTTCGGTTTTAGACCAGCGAAACATGGGGCACATTCAAGCTTTGAAGCAATGACACAAATCTAATCGTATGTAATAGTAATAGAATGGGCTAGCGCCCTGGTGCCGCCGACCCCTCTATTGGGGGTGGTCTGGTAGAGAGAGAGAGCAGAAACCCATGCAGAGGAACCAAATAAGTTTAGGTGCCAAAAGATATATTTTGTCGGAGTATTTGTTTGGGTTGATGTTGAAATCACCATTCTTTTCTGGGACGGTGTCGCAATGGAGACTCGACATTTTTATGAAACAGATGGAAGGAAACACAATAAGTTAATAAGATTTTTCCAAAAAATGTATCATCATTAGCAACTCTTACACGCATATATGGTGAATGTCCACGATAGTTTTGAGAACTTGATCAAGATCAGGTAGCAGAGCATGGAAATCCCCCAGTGATCTCCCCATGTCACCTGCGAGTTCGTGGAGTTCCCAAAATCGCTCCGTTTCTGATGGATTTCTCCGATTTTTGGCCACGAAATGCACCGGTTTGTTTGGTGATCTGCCCCAAACTTCCATGGTTTATCCTTATAATTCCCATACAATGGCTGGTTGATGGGTATAAATCATGTTCACAGATATCCACGTGAAGTAATGGGAAGATGAGTTGTACCATTGATCGTCGGCGATGTCCCAAGTACACCATGGTACACCAACTTAGCTGCTGACACTGGTGACCAGGGAATATCCGAGGCTGAGATGTCAAGGGCAATCCGAATACTCCAAGTCACAGCGTATGCCACCCTCGTTTTTCAGGCTACAGTGAAGATTACCCTCTGGCAAACCAACAGTTTGGCAAGCTTGGACGCCCATAAAAAGCCATGGGTGTGGGCTTTTGCTTGCGATGGAAGCCCATAAGAAGCCATTGAAGTGGCCTTTTAGGGGTTTTAGGGGTTTGGAGGGTTTGGAGGGTTTTAGGCCTGGCAAACGGCAAGCTTGGACGCCCATAAAAAGCCATGGTTGTGGGCGCTGGAAGCCTATAAGAAGCCATTGAAGTAGCCTTTTCGGGGTTTTAGGGGTTTGGAGGGTTTGGAGGGTTTTAGCCCTGGCAAACGGCAAGCTTGGACGCCCAGAAAAAGCCATGGATGTGGGCTTTTGCCTGCGCTGGAAGCCCATAAGAAGCCATTGAAGTGGCCTTTTAGGGGTTTTAGGGGTTTGGAGGGTTTTAGGCCTGGCAAATGGCAAGCTTGGACGCCCATAAAAAGCCATGGATGTGGGCTTTTGCCTGCGCTGGAAGCCCATAAGAAGCCATTGAAGTTGCCTTTTAGGGGTTTTAGGGGTTTGGAGGGTTTTAGGCTTGGCAAACGGCAAGCTTGGACGCTCATAAAAAGCCATGGATGTGGGCTTTTGCCTGCGCTGGAAGCCCATAAGAAGCCATTGAAGTGGCCTTTTAGGGGTTTTAGGGGTTTGGAGGGTTTTAGGCCTGGCAAACGGCAAGCTTGGACGCCCATAAAAAGCCATGGATGTGGGCTTTTGCCTGCGCTGGAAGCCCATAAGAAGCCATTGAAGTTGCCTTTTAGGGGTTTTAGGGGTTTGGAGGGTTTGGAGGGTTTTAGGCCTGGCAAACGGCAAGCTTGGACGCCCATAAAAAGCCATGGATGTGGGCTTTTGCCTGCGATGGAAGCCCAGAAGAAGCCATTGAAGTGGCCTTGTAGGGGTTTGAGGGGTTTGGAGAGTTTTAGGCTTGGCAAACGGCAAGCTTGGACGCCCATAAAAAGCCATGGATGTGGGCTTTTGCCTGCGCTGGAAGCCCAGAAGAAGCCATTGAAGTAGGGGTTTTAGGGGTTTTAGGGGTTTGGAGGGTTTGGAGGGTTTTAGGCCTGGCAAACGGCAAGCTTGGACGCCCATAAAAAGCCATGGATGTGGGCTTTTGCCTGCGCTGGAAGCCCATAAGAAGCCATTGAAGTGGCCTTTTAGCGGTTTTAGGGGTTTGGCAAGCTTGGACGCCCATAAAAAGCCATGGATGTGGGCTTTTGCCTGCGCTGGAAGCCCATAAGAAGCCATTGAAGTGGCCTTTTAGGGGTTTTAGGGGTTTGGAGGGTTTTAGGCTTGGCAAACGGCAAGCTTGGACGCCCATAAAAAGCCATGGATGTGGGCTTTTGCCTGCGCTGGAAGCCCATAAGAAGCTATGAAGTGGCCTTTTAGGGGTTTTAGGCGTTTGGAGGCTTTTAGGCCTTGCAAACGGCAAGCTTGGACGCCCATAAAAAGGTATGGATGTGGGCTTTTGCCTGCGCTGGAAGCCCATAAGAAGCCATTGAAGTGGCCTTGTAGGGGTTTTAGGGGTTTGGAGGGTTTTAGGCCTGGCAAACGGCAAGCTTGGACGCCCATAAAAAGCCATGGATGTGGGCTTTTGCCTGCGCTGGAAGCCCATAAGAAGCCATTGAAGTGGCCTTTTAGGGGTTTTAGGGGTTTGGAGGGTTTTAAAGGTTTGGAGGGTTTTAGGCCTGGCAAACGGCAAGCTTGGACGCCCATAAAAAGCCATGGATGTGGGCTTTTGCCTGCGCTGGAAGCCCATAAGAAGCCATTGAAGTGGCCTTTTAGGGGTTTTAGGGGTTTGGAGGGTTTGGAGGGTTTTAGGCCTGGCAAACGGCAAGCTTGGACGCCCATAAAAAGCTATGGATGTGGGCTTTTGCCTGCGCTGGAAGCCCATAAGAAGCCATTGAAGTGGCCTTTTAGGGGTTTTAGGGGTTTGGAGGGTTTTAGGCCTGGCAAACGGCAAGCTTGGACGCCCATAAAAAGCCATGGATGTGGGCTTTTGCCTGCGCTGGAAGCCCATAAGAAGCCATTGGGATGCCTGTTGCTAAGAAAGACAAGTTCCACATCTGCGGTGATCCCAGGCGCCGCCCCTGCCTTGGCGAAGGCCGGGGTCGGCGGATTTATGTTAATTATCATGTAGTATAACATACTATTATATACGTATATATATATATATGATAGGTTATGATAGTATACGACTACAGCATTACCCTCTGGTAAACTAACATAGCGAACTGGAAAATCACCATCTTTAAAAACGGTAAATCAACTATAAATGGGCAATTTTCCGTAGCTATGTTAAATTACCGGAGAGTATAATCACACGGCCAGGCTCTTTCGGAGGCACAGGAGGAGCGCGACAAAACTCAGGCGTCGACAAAACGAGGGGTGGAGGGGCTGTCATGGATCGCGAGGGTTTAAAGGGACATACACCATGAAACAATTAAGGTTATATATATGACGGTTAATTACATGTGGTCATACAAACATATGTTTCTTTTTTTTTTCGGAAACCTCTATAAATTAAGGTTGATGGAATAATTGCGGTTAGGGTTTAACCATGGAAGAATGAACCATACCTCTCTTAAGGTTTACACATGTGATCAAATCATTTCCAGACAAGGCTTGAGACCCCTAAATTGAGCGAAAAAGAGCTGATTCCCGCAAAGGGAACCGAATTTTGACTTGAAATCACAAATTAGGGGAATGACATGGGTTACCCATCAAAATAAGACAAGATGACGCACTGCGTTCCAGGCAAACCCCTCGTCCCCCGTTCCCTTTACTGGTGTCTCTGATATTTTTGATTTCGCCGTACCAATTGCCAAACATCTTTGATAAACATGTTCACTCGGCACCCAAAACATCGAAACACATTGGGGGCACATAAGTTTTGCTACCTCTACATTGTATATATAATCATATATAGATTTTTTCCCATCATATCCCAATTGTTTCCCTAGTTATATCCCTATTTCATCCATATTTATGGTTGGTTTTGAAGCCATAAACCATCGAACACCATTTTCCCCGCGTGGTCAGGCGGAGGTGTATCGACTTCAGGGAGATCTGGACAAAGAGGGCGATCTCAAACAGGAGGTGTTCCCTCGGGGGTTTATGGATGGGTCAGATGAATTTGAGCCATGGTTTAACAGTTGAACCCATGTCTTTTTTGGGGGGTTATTCTGTTTTTTTTATGAGGATTTCTAGGGGTTTATTATGGTTTTTATGATAATGATATGGGGAAAACTCATGCGAGATGATAAATTGTGGTTGATTGGTGATACCATCAACCAGCTGGGGTTATACAAACCAAGCTGGTTGAGGGTATTATTCTCATCCAAATTTCATACATGAGCAGTGCTCAACACCCCTGTTGGTTGATTATTATGTGGGGTTACACTATCCAATATATTGATATACATATAATATACACATACATATATATATATATATATACATATATATACATATATATACACATAATATACACATATATATATATATACACATAATATACATATATATATATGTACATAATATACATACATATATATATAGAGGGCATGATCATCTAACGAATTGTCGAGGCCAAAGGCGTCATGGAGGAGCAGCAGTCCAAGATCCATTCCCTGGAGGCCAAATGGGCCGATGGACCCCCCTGGAAAAGTGATCTGCCAAGATTGGGATTAGATGCATGGGCATTTACATAAGCTAATTTAAGCCACAGCAACGTGGATCTATGTGGATATGCAAGAGTTGGAAAACTTGGAAATTACGAGCTGGATCATCACATCCGTTCGGTTGTTGCCGTAACCGCCTGACAGGTGAAGTCTAAAGAATGCAAAAGTGGACATGTTTTGACCGCACAGCCATACAAATGACATCATTTTCAGGGGTCAGAATCTTTCTCTGCGGTGGATGATGGGCCAAAACAGACAAGAAGGTTTCGGGGAGATCGCTTCAACAGAGTTAAACAAATGCCATGTTTTAACATGTTTTAACACGGAATTTGCAAAGAATAATATGTATATATATATATAGTTTGGGTCGGTAAAAGAGATAGGAAAAACGCGAATCCATGATATTGTCATGGCAATTTAGCTTTCAATCCTTTTGGCGCGCCCGACAAGCCATAAGGTTTCCATCAAAACGTTGTCAATTGACAGCATCATTTCTTGAATCAAGACTCACTTTCTCCATCTTCATGGGTTCCAAGATGTGAGAAGTGAAGTGGTCACAGGCTGCCGCTTTAAATTCGCGTTAAGTCAACAGGGAATCATCAACTTCATCAAGAATAAACCCAAGCAAAGCCACAAATTTGCTTGGTGAAACTCACCAGTTTTGGTGGCATTCCCTTCAGCAGTTTTCCAGCTGCAGGAACAGCTGAGGAAGCTGCAGCAGCATCGCATCAGTTGCAGCTGGATTTCAGACAGGGTGAAGCAGCAAAATGGGGATCCCATCATCGATGGAGAGTTAGCCTCTGGTAAACTAACAGTTCGCCATGGTATAGATGGCCCATAGAAATAGATGATTTTCCCAGCTATAAACCTCCATTGATGGTTGGGAGTTTCCATAGCTATGATCAAAGCCATGGGATTTCAGATTGAGGGTGCTGGCCATGGTGCTGGCCCTACATCGCCAGGCCATGGGGATTTAATATGATTTAATGATGACTGAACTATACTGAACTACTGATTATGTGGATTTCATAGGGCGATACATAGTTTTTTAGATTATTTTTTGGATTTAATGAGAATGTAGCCAGCAATAGCCAGCATCATTTTTGATTATTTGATTATAGTGATTTCATGGGGCGGTACAGACTTGTCTCGAAGTGGGGTAGACCCCAAAACGACAATTTTAATGAGAAACACTACGAAGAAGCGAGGTGCACAATTTTTAAACAAACCCACATTGTGTAGATGACGAACTGAAGGGTAGGTAAAATTTTGGCTGCTAATTTTATACATATATATATGTACATATGTTCTATTTATTAGCCATAATTAATGGATGCGATCATTTCTTGAGTATACCAACGAAAAAACTTGCTTTACTATATTAGACTAGCTATGACCTGGCAGATCACAGACCCACTAAACACTCACATGCCCTTCATATGTTGTTGGTTGATATCCTTTGTTTTTGTTAATCAAAATCCCGACTTGATCCCAAAATTTTGCGCGCCCCTTTTACCAGAATTCCTGCAGGACAAATTGCAATTCTATCAACATGTTTGTGGGTTAAATCCTCGTTTCGTCTTTTTTCTTGCTGGTTGAAATCAAAAGAAATCAGAAGTTTTCCCCCGGTTAAGATCCCATGCTTTTCATATTTTTGCATATACATATATATATATATACACATATGTATATATATGTATAGTATTTATATATCATTATGTATTATAAATATACACATATAATATAATATGTCCCTGGTTCTTCAGCGAAGATCCCGTTTTCATCATGTTTTTGGGTCGAAATCAGTACCAGAACTGGTTCGCCCTTCGAGGTTGGTCATGCCACACCAAGTTGCCGGAGGACGCGCAGTACTGCTACACGTGCGGGAAGGCCCACAGCTTCGCTGGATGATCATATCTGGTGAAAATTTTCGGAGATGTTCCATGGTTTTCACATCAATCCTACAGGATGGTGCCCCCCAGTGATGTTGGTCGGTTTATAACCCCCATTATCTATAGTTGTATCTACCATAAACCATAGAATTCAGCCACTTTTTTCAGGCAACTGAACGCTATCTTGGGGGCCCCATCGTGTAGGGATTTTGATGGATTTTCATAGCTACTGCAGGGTCTCGCTCAAACCAGACTGGAACGTCCTCCCGGAAACTCCCAGGCGCTACATGACGAGCTGCTGGGGGCCTAGTGGGGACCAGTTTTTCAACGTGAGAACTTGTGGATTGACTTGGTCATCAATTCTTGATAGTTCTTGTAGGCAGACAGATGTAAGAATAGCTCAATTATATCATATATAATATATCATACATCTGTGATTTCGATTGCTGAATTCCCTAGCGTTGGGGTATACATTTTCTCACAAAGCACACTTTTTGCTTTGACTTCAGGCTCAAGCAAGTGCTAGAATGCATCTATTGGGTTAAGAACCTCGTGACTTTTCCTCATCGTTGGGTGTACCATTAAACAACAAATTTGAGGTTTATGATCATTTTCCCTGTTAAGTTAACATTGGGATATTTTTCTGGTATATCTGTATACCCCATTTTCAGACACACCCATACATGTTTATCACCCACTTTCTGACTGGAATGCACACCCAAGTATGACTGTTCCTGATGGGATTTAAGCAATACACCGAAACATCATTCATTCCACATGTCAGAGACTTGGATGATGGGAACAGGGGTGAAAAGCAAGGGTTTCCGGTTGAGATTCTCGCTTTATCCATTGCCATCATTCCGAAATCGAAACATCCAGAGGTTTGGCCTTTCCCAGATGTTTTGAACCATTTCCCCATTTTGGGTTCCTTCAACTGACGAAAATATGTCCTCAATCTCCAAGGTAAGCGGGCAGACGTGTGCCGCTTTGTGGTTGGAAGGTTCCCAGCTGCGACGTATCCTCTCGGCATACTTCAATGGTTCCCAAAGAATGGGGGATTGAGCCAACCTGAGGAGGCAACCCAATTAGCAGGGAGATAGTGAACATTAGCCATTGACTTTTATAGTGAACCCCAAGGAAACCATGAGCACTCGTCCTGCACTCCCAAGGAGTGCTGTAGACATCACATCGTTTCGTTAGTTGCCCCTGAGGCAGGTTTTTAGACCGCCCAAAGCTGGCTGGAACACCTCAGGAGGTTGGTCTTGGAGTCTTGCATGGCGCGCCCGGTTTATTTACCACGAAAAGTCGCGCAAGAACAGTCGGTGGTTTGAAATCGAGAACCACTTGGCCACTTGGAGCTTTGAAATTCATCGGTTATGGGTGACTTCATGTGACTTCCCAGTTGGATTCTAGGTCCACGATGGTCCATGTCCGCATTCTCATACTGATTTCGAAAGATCTCTGAAACTCTTTGGGGTCTGAAAATACCCTCAAATATCTCAAATCCATTGGTTTTTAATATGTTTATCCACCATTTTCCCATGAACATGGCCATAAATTGCTGGCAATGACGCACGTTTTTGTTGCGCATGTTTCAATCATCCCAAAAATCGATGTCTTGGCTGCACCTGTTGTTGAACTGGAGTTCCCATAGGGGGATGATCGACAGCGACCCCAGACCGATCTCACCATGAGGGGAATTAGAATAGGAATAAGAACAATATAACAATGATATGAGTAGAAATACTGATAATGGCAGCAATGATAGTAGCATCAATCATCCCGATAATCATGATAACACGAGGTCACCCAATGTCGGCTGCTCCGCGTTTGGAGCGGCCTGTCTGGCGCAGCCCGAAAGAATTAGCCCTTTTTCGCCAGAAAAAAAGGGCTGAATACGGAGGGGTGCTGTGGTTTGGAGACAAGTTTCACTCCAGAATTTGGATCCTAAAAGATGAGGAGTATGAAGAATTTATGCAGGAAACCAATGGGTACAACAGCTTGAAGTGGAACTTGAAGCAACAAATAGTGCACCAACACATTGAGTACCTTTTGTCTACCCAGATTTGGTGATGAGTCGTTTCAGGCACTGTGTTGGGGGCGATGGTTTCGAGCCGAGGCTGTGAGAGGTGTGTTTGAAAGCAACCAGCAATTTTGAAACCAGAACTTTTGGGTACGCATCAAATTCCCGGGAACGGGTGATGTTGCTGATACATCCCATTTTGCAGATGAGATTTTCGGCTCCATCTTCGGAATCATTTTTTGATATTTTTTGATATTTCTCGAAGAAGACTCAGTGAAGACCTACAATGAATAGAAAGTAAAGGCTTGGATTTCTAGCTGCTAGGGGTCATCGATTCAGGTATCATATCTAGTCCCTTACTTGACCCTCTTGGAAGTTCTACCGCACTGGAGATACGCCGAAATCGGCGTTGCCAACGCCGAAAGTTCGACGGTTTCCGAAAAGGGTATGGCTCAGAAATGGTAGATGAACGGATACACAATATCGGTCAATTGCAGTATTTCAATGTATTTCATACATCATACCCTCTTGTAAACTAACGTAACTATGGAAAATCACCATTTTAAATGGATAAATCCACTATAAATGGCCATTTTCAATAGCTACGTTAAATTACCAGAGGGTAGGACTTCCCAATCCCCAATTAGATTTCAATTACATGCCAGCCATGGCTTGTCTCTTTCAGATCCGGGTTTTGATTCACCAAAATTTCACATGGTCATTCCGAATCTTCGCCTGGCCTATCTGCAGCTCCTGGTTGTTTCTCAAGATCTTAAGATCAGTAATGCAAATCAGTCAACAAGGATCATGCGCCGTGTGGTTTATGTTTTTGTTTGTATTTTTGTTTGAAGTGTTTAATGCTCAGATGTGTTCTTCAGTTGGACTTTTGAATAGCTTGGGCCCACCCTGAAGTTCACCAAGCTGGTTACAGTTCCATCGACTGGCGCGGTCGATGAGATCCCGAAATGATACTGCATATATCATCGTGTTATAACAAAAAATAACGAGATACTGTTGATGGGAGAAATCCTGCACCACCTAAAGGATGGTTGAAACCCTATAAATAGTGGGATGTTTACCATCTATCAACTGGTGCAGGATTTCGCAACCATCCACAGTATCACCTGGTTTTGTGTTTTGTTTTGGGACACCAGCAAAATCTTCAAAACGAAGCTTTCAATGAGGCCTGTGTTTTTGTAAACACATGATGTCTGGATGATAGAACCACATGCAGCACGTGTCGCCGTATGCGTCAAGCATGGACACGCACTTCCACAGTGCATGGGAACCCGGGTGATGGATAGGTGATGGATAGGGGTCTAACACGACTTTCCTCGAAAAAAATGGCTGATTCTCAGGGGCTATGTGAGTTGAGGGGACGGTCGATCCTCCTGATTTGGGATTTTCTAAAAATGATGGTTGAACCACCCAATTCCCTCTGGTTAACCAGTTAACCATTATTTTCACTGTATATAATTATATATATAATTATTTACATGGTCATTACTGGTGATACACCCCATTTTCAGACAAACCCATTTGAGGCATAGGGGGGGACATGGATAAGACCTAGCTGCCCTAGCTGTCCAATCGTCATTCGGGAAGGGCTCAAATTATTTGGTCCGATTTCAGATGGCAAAGGAATTTCTGGGGTCCCCAGCCCCCAAAGGGGCCATCCATGGCCCAAGGCCTCCACGCGGAGTGGGCTCAATGTCCAACCGCCCCTGGTGGAGGAGGAACTCATGACACAAGTCGGAGGTCTGGATGGATGGATGGGATGTTCATTGTCAAGTCCGGTGGGTGGAACCGTTATTGAAGTTCTGAGATTTCAATAATACTATATACTATATACTATGGTTACTATGATATATTATGTTATGGGGATATTATGATATTATGGTGGAAGCATTATTGAACAGGGGGGATATTTATTATGATATTATGGTGGAACCGTTATTGAACAGGTACGTACCGGTATATAGCTCTGAGGTGTTCTGAGACCAAAATGCTTTTTGCCGATGTTTTTTTCAGCAATTTTCGTTGTCACGGGTTCATTCCAGAGCTTCATTCCAGGAAAACATGGAGACTGAATCCAACCTCGCATTGCCCATTTTTTTCCTCAGTTGTTCCATCACTTTCCCAGTTTTTAATGGCCATTTCAGGAACCGATTGATTGGAGGTACCTACCATATATAAGGCCTATTTTTTAGGCCTAAATTTCAGAGAATATTCCCCCAAAATTCCCCCCAAATATGGCCAAAAGTACGTTTACGTACCTCCATCTGTTGGATCCTGGAGATCTCCCATGATTTTTTTCCACATTTTTCCGGGTCTTTCCATCATTTTCCCTCGTTTTTTTCTTTGATGACTTGGCTGGGAGGCGAGAGCCGTGAGAGGCGCGGTGTGGGAGCTGAAGCATTGGGGGATGGGTAGGGATTTGCCTAACCATCAATATATGGATTATATTATGTATATATATATACAGTATATAATATATAATATTATATAATAATAGTAATTAATAATAATAATGATGATACTAATAATAATTTTTATTAATGATAATAAAAACAATAATGATATAAAACACTTTAAACTTAAAACCCAAAATAGTAATAAAAATAAACGTAACACTAGTACATTAAACTTAAAAACGACAAGAACCAATTAATAAGAATATGTATATAATGGGGAGATTATGGGATAATAGCCATGGATATGGAGGGCAACGAGATACTGCTTTCGGCCGAACGCAGTTCAGGTGAAGTATGTCATCTATTGTCATCTATCCATCCTGGAATCACAAAAAAGTATAGCTGAATAATATGGGTTAATATGGGTTATGGATTATTAAGAATCATATTATGGATAATATCCTAATCCATGAATAATCACAAGAAATGAATCTATAGCTGAGAAGTATAGCAATTTTTGGAGAAGACAAACATTGAGAGGTGGAGGATGGTATCAAATCCATCCAAATCCATTTGTTTTCCACCAATTTCACCTTTGTTTTGAGGATAAGAAATGCTTGGGTCAAGGTTGGGCCTGGGATGGGATGGTCAAGAATCGTCTCCATTGCAGCATGAACTTGTTCCCATGGGATACAGTCTCCACCAGTTGCACTCCTCTGATGGTTGGTATTTGAGGTTGTAAACATCGCCACATTTTTAGGGCATGTGATCCCCTATTTGTCATAGAAACTCATGTCTTCGTGCTATTTCCATGCATTTTTTGGTATTTTTTTGGTGCCCCTCCAACAACGACCGGGTCGACATGGTCGTTGTTTTTCCATGAGATTTGGTCCCTCTGTTGGCCCCAAAAATGACCCAAGAAACCGGCCAGGATGGGGACCTCCAACAGCCTGCGCGTAGCGGGCTTGGAGTCATGTTTCGTGGTCACCTGATGGTTTTTGAAAAGATGATCCCCATGTTTTCGCTTTTAGATTTGGACCATTAAAAAAAGGACAACACACACACACACACCAAAAAAGGCGAACAACTTCCATGTTTGAGTGTCTGATCCCATAGACTTTTCGTTGAATGGGAAGTAGAAACAGCTAATTCCTGCTTTAATTTAAGGCTCTGGAGGATGCCAGCCTTGAGGCAGGGGTCCGGGTCCAGGGGCGCCAGCTGGATGGGTTGATTTTGTTGAAAGGTGTTGATTTCGCATTACCCCTCTGGTAATTTGTTACATAGCTATTGAAAATGGCCATTTATAGTGGATTTTCCCGTTAAAAATGGTGGATCTTTCCATAGTTATGTTAAATTACCAGAGGGTAGCCCATCACGATGGCAGAGGAGTTGGCCTCTGCCCTGACGACGAAACTTGACAAGGTGGGAGGGTGGAGATCCCGCCGTTGAAAAAGTGCTAAGAGAAGAGGTTTTGCCAGCATGAATGCTGGCTTAACTTTAGAGTATATATATATTATATATACATATAATTTAGATTGATTTAGTATAATTTACTCAACCAGATATATACATATATAATTTAGTATAATGTACTCAACCGGACAAAATCAGACAACGCAAGAACTCAGCCAACAGACATGCTCAGTATTACAAGATATTGCAAGTGTTTGCTTCCAGTTGGAAATGGGACAACTCTAGTTGTTACCCTCTGGTTATGTCAAAATAGCTATTGAAGCCATGGCCCAGTCGAAATAGTGGATTTACCCAGCTACAAAATGGTGTTTTTCCATAGTTTTCCCATTAAAATGGTGGATCTTTCCATAGTTTTCCCATTAAAAATGGTGATTTTCCATAGTTTTCCCATTAAACATGGTGGATCTTTCCATAGTTTTCCCATTAAAAATGGTGATTTTCCATAGTTTTTTGTATGTTTACCAGGCCGGGTATATTGCCAAGGCAGGATAGAAACCAAGCCAGGTCTCCCAGGGGGTCAATCCTGAAAGATCAGAAACCGTGAGCCACGTGTCATGGTCAAGTTCTTTTGTCTCCCATAGGGGATGGTCATCAATCCATTTTCATAAATGATATACGAATATATATATATATACATACAATGTGGGGCCCCCTAGTTATAAGTTGGTTTATAAGCCCCAGTAGCTATAGTTATAAGTACCATAAACCATAGTTATTGGAGTTATAAACCAACCTAGCTATCTAGGGGGCCCCACTTTGTATATATATAATATACAATATACCCTACCCATTGTATATGATGGGAGAATCGGAGTTTACATTCCCATGATAGGGAATCCCTTATGATGATGGGATGATCATACACTCTTCATCCTTTTTTTTTCTCGACCCTAGCGCATATGAGCTATGCTGGGATGTTCACCTACCCAGATTTGCCGCCACTTGTGGGTCCTGTCTTTGATGTTTTTTTTGTTGTTGGTGCACTGCTTCATCTAATAGCACACCACATGGGTTTGTCTGAACATAGGCCCAAACTGTTGCTTTGCAATCCACTAGATGTCCACTAGATGTCCACTAGATGTCCACCAATATCCACTACCCTCTGGTAAACTAACATAGCTATGGAAAGTCACCATCTTTGATAGGTAAATCAACTATAAATGGGCCATTTTCTACAGCTGTGTTAGTTTACCAGAGGGTATGGCCCATCAAGGCCATTACACTCCCACGAAATTACCATGAAATCCTCATCAAAATCCATTAAATCACCATCATCCTCCAGTAGATGTCCATTGGGCAAACACCCCTAAAGCTATCGCACCAGGATAAGGACCGCGCCAAGTTGCAGATGTCTCAGCTGAAAGAGGCGGAACGGCAGCTGGAGGCAAGGCGTCCCGTTTGGGAATTTTCCCAGTCAGAAAACTCCATTTTTTGTGGTGAAACCTCCAACTGCCAAGTTTTATCGCCGGAGGGTTATACTCAGTATGGGATTTGGGAACTATATAGAAACCATTAGATCTATCATAATATAATCTAATGGTTAATAGTATTATGAACATGTGGGTTCCATTTTCATGGGGATACCCCAATAATTAGCTGGATGGTTCATGGTCTAATAGCTGAATCATTGGGGGTACCCCTATTTCAGGAAACCTCCTAAAAATGTAGAGAACTGGATGGACTTTCAAACCCGAGAACTTGGGAAGGACCAACTTGATTCGGGATGATCTCTCCAAGGGATCCTTGGTAAATATTCAGTTTCTGGAGATCCAAATACTGTGGGTCAAACAATGCCATAAATAAACCACCCATTTTCCTGGGAATGGTTTCTATATGCCACCTATAAAAATGCTGATGACTGGGGGATGGTTGCTGCAGGAGAAGCAGCACCAGCTGGACGAGCTCGAGAAGCGCATCTTCGTTGTGGGACCCGGAGCAGACTGACCAGTGGATCATGCGTCTGAAACTGGGGGGTAATACCTCCATTTTGGATCATTTTGGGCTATTTGAATGGGGAAAATGAATGAAAATTCATGATCATCCAGTGGATCTATTTTCAGATTTTTTCAGATAAACAATGACAATTATGATCATCCCATGGGTTTGGGGGTGGAATCCTCAGAGGAGCTGAATCAGAATTTTCCCACGAGCTCAGCGCCTAGGCCATGACTGATGGTTTGGATGATGTGATCGAGCTGAATGTGGGAGGTCGGGCCGGTTTCTGGGGCAGACACTTTTTCCGCGTCCCGGTGGACACGGCATTTTTTTTGTTCGTTTTTTTTTTCCGGTTAGGTGTACTTTTTTTTTCTAAAAGCTAAGACCTAAATACACATAGCATATATAGACAAACTTGGGATTTCGATGTTTTTTTTCCCAGGAATCGGGATTTTCACGAAGAACATCTCTTCAGCAAAAAAAACATAAAAAGCCACCAACAGAATGACACCAACAGCGATCCGTAGCATCAAGGATCAAACTGATCAAACCCCAAGTGAGCTGCTCCAAAAACCGTTCGTTTCTTTGCCAAAAAGTTGTCATGTCGACTGCCTTCGTTGTGGCTTTGCTCCTCAACCTGTTCCATGTGGGTCTTGGTTTCCGCACAGAAGTGGTGGCCAACATGTCCACGGCCAAGCCGGACTGCGCGGCGTGGTATGATGTCCTTCCGGGCAAATTCAAGGCCAAGTTCGGATGGACCAGCAGCGACCGTCACTGGCTTGGGCAAATTTCGTGTGGGTCTGAACATGGCTAGGGTTCCCCTGAATGAAATACATCATCCCCTTTTCCTCCCCAGGCGAAAGTGATTCCACCTTCACCTCGTCTCAGGAAAGGACTACCTCAGCAAGACGCCCGACCCCTGCGCAGAGGCCGGCTTGGAATGCTGCGGTGGTCAGTGCGCTTTGCCCGGCTGCCAGACGGACGTGGAGTGTTTGCAGTGCAAGGCCTTGATGGCTGGCAGCAGCATCCCATCTGAGGTGCAGAAGGAGATCTGTGAGGATCCTAAGCGCCTTGGTGGCCTTGGGGAACCAGTCAGCTGAAACGCTGGAAACCATCTTGGGGTGTAGGGCTATGAGGGCTATGAGAGCTATGCGTATGCTTGTGCGGAACACATGCTGCATGTTATCTTTCGCATACAACATAAGCCATGCAAGATGATCATCCATGGGAAGCCGTCAGTGGGATGGCTGGACTAGAAAGGTCATTTCACAACTGGTGATGGTCACTGAACCAACATTGATGACAGGAAGACTGAAAGCAACCAGGTCATGAAAAGATTGGAAATCAAACCCGGCAAAGGATGTAACGCCCCATGGTCCCATGGTTCATCGCAAAATCATCTCAAATAGAATGGGATCAACGGGGACATGTTCCAAGGTTTTGCAGCAACATGTTCTCCAACAATTGCGCCTACTTGGCCGGCGAGTGCACCCGCAAAAAGCAGAGCTGCGACGCCTGCACCAGGTCCTACAAGGACAGTGCTCCTCATGTGGCCAAAGCGTCGTGTGAAAACACGGACCTCTGCTACCTCCCGCAGATCGGAACCTACAAGGAGGGTGGCTGCAAGTGGAACGGTGACCAAAAGAGGTGTGAGAGAGGCCAGTCGGAAAGGCATGGTGCGTACAAAGATTTGTTTGAAGGCTGAGATTACTTCGGCGATAGCTTGAAACTTCCGCGCAGAGTCAAAACAGTAGCATGGCTGTTGTTGTTTCCAAGGGGGGAAACATGGCCATCAGAAAAAGGTCAAACATGGCCGGTGAGATTTTGACATCTTGGGGTACCTCTTTTTGTTGGAGATGGAAAGGGCCCTGAAATGTAGTGGAAACTGTACCGAATTCGGAAAAAAATCGCCTTCCCTGCCGGGGACGTCCCTCAGGTTCGATGTTCATATTTCCTAAGTCATGGGGGTAGCCTTAAATCATCCATTTTAATGGGATTTTCCATTGTAAATTATTATAAACCATCTATTTTCGTATATCGCCATTTATGGAACCCCCCATGTTCATATTTGGGTATGGATCAATACCTATTAATACCATTTTTAGGGGGATGAACATCCATTTACCAGCTATTTTGATGTGAACTACAGGGGTACAAGGTTTTGACACACTGCCATATCGCCATTTATGGAACCCCCCATGTTCATATTTACCCTCTGGTAATTTAACGTAGCGAACTGGAAAATCACCATGTTTAATGGGAAAATCCACTATAAATCACCATTTTCAATAGCTATGTTAGTTTACCAGAGGGTAGGTCTATATCATCCCACTTCCCAAGCCACACTCCGCGCCATCGCCTGTGGAAGGTCAGCACATGAGCACGACCCGTGCCGTGCTGTGCTGCGCCCCGCACTCGATGCTGGCAGGACCGAAAATCTTTCAGCGGAATGGCGAAATGGCTATTTTTTTGGGGGAGGTAGTTCTAGTAACCTAGTGATATGTAAATGGTGCCAAGTAACCTAGTGGTAACTAGTAACCTAGTTCTAGTTCCCAAAAAATAGGTAGTTCTAGTAACTGGTGGGCTATTCATCACTATATTCTAGTGGGATTTTACCAAAAAAAAATAAAAAACCATAGAAATTGGTAAAATCCCACTAAAATATAGTGATGAATTACTTTTCGGCATTTTTCTGGGGTCATTTTTGGAAATCAAAATCGGATAGAACTCATGAAAATTGTGTTGACCTATGATGATATGCCCATCTCGCATTGAATAGTAACGGAGTAGAATGGAGTTAGATGGAGTTTGAAATTTAGTGGCATCATTTGGATATGGCGGGTCAAAATTAAAGACCTACAGATTTTAGTTTATTTTTTACATTTTGAATATTCAAAACATCAATTCTTGGGGTACCAATTTTGACCCATACCCATTTGTCTTATTTTCTATTTATATAATTATAAATATATATATACATATATATATATACATATCACATATATATATATACATATACATATTTAATATTCAACATCAATTATTGGGGTACCATGGGAATTTTGTCTACCCATGTTTCTTCAGAAATCGACCCTTTTCTGCCTGGTTTCAACCAGGAATGTTCAGTGGCAACTTCGATGCGAGTCACAAGCGTGACAAGGCGAGGCATTGAGGCATTGGGAGGCCTGAAAATCTCACCTCATGGCAGCTTGTGAGCTGAGGTAAGCGGTACTAACAAGCTGATATATATATATATATATTATATTTATTATATTTAATATATATATATTTATAATATTTAATATATATATATACATAATATAAGCCATTAGTATTTAGATGTTTTGAGAGTTCAAGATTATTTAGGATGAATCATCGACTGAGTCAGCAATTTCCCGAGTCAGAAACTGTGACAGACATACCCACACACACACATAGATCAGTCATTTTTGATGATCTAAACTGTCCCATTTTGGGGGCACTTTCCGAAGATCCATCACAACTAATTAATGTTGCCCTGAACATTCCTGGACTAAAGCATCCCAACTCCGAAGTGGTCTTTCGTGCATGGCTGGTGGAATCAAATTGTACTCTCCCCCAATTTTCTACGAGCAAGCAACAGTCACCAGGTGGTTGACCCTGGATTGAAAAGCTTAATGAAGCTCATGGCAGTTTGCACAGCGGCCGGTATGTGGAAAGGCCTTGAAACAGGTGCACATACCCTCTGGTAAACATACAAAAAACTATGGAAAATCACCATTTTTAATGGGTAAATCCACTATAAATCACCATTTTCAATAGCTACGTTAAATTACCAGAGGGTAGCTGGAATTTCAATAGCCACTTGTAGCATCTTGTAGCCACCTGTTCGCTTGAATGCTGATCGTGTCGGGCCAGGAGAATCGGATATTCCTGGACGTTGATCCGCCCATGTTTGAAAAGGCGGGGATCCCAAACAAGATATGCACCGAACACCTGGTTTCCCCCCTTCCAGTGAGATTTCGACGGGACTGTTTTAATATGTTTTAATATACCATAATATACTTGACCTTGGGTTCGCTCAGACTTACCGAAGGGTATAAGCGCACTGTACACCATCGTATAACTATCTATGAGATGATATAATGATACAGTATGATGCTGATTCTGATGCCCATCTATACGAGTAAACATAAACATAGACTGTATCCTTCCATCACAGGGACTGAAACTCCAACAACTCACCCAGTTGATAGGTAAATGACTCTAGGTATAAAACAACAATTTATCAACCCATGACCTATCAACCCATCAACCAACTACTATTCACCATTTATCAGTTGGGATTAAAACCCATTTATTTACCATTTCTCATCAAATCCGTGGTTTTATTGGGATTAAACACCCATTTATCAGATTTTATCATTCATGAACAGATTTATTCTTCACCATTTATTCACCATTCCATGAATATTCACCATGACTATTCACCATTCCTATTCACCGACTCAGCTCCCCATTTACCCTCTGGTAAACAGCCACATAACTATTTAAAATGGCCCAGTCGAAATAGTGGATTTGCCCAGCTTTCTGAAATGGTGGATCTTTCCATAGTTATCCCATTAAACATGGTGATTTTCATTGGTAAATCCACTATAAATCACCATTTTCAATAGCTATTTTGACATAACCAGAGGGTATATCCCATTAATATCCCATTGAATCACCATAAATCCCATTAAATCACCATAAATCCCATGATTTTGACATAACCAGAGGGTAAGACCCATCCCATCCCACCCAGACCGAGCCAGGTGCTACGGCATCTGCGGCTGCGCCGTATCGCCAGCCCAGACCAGCCGGCGCCGCTGCCGCAGGTACCAGAGGCGGGTGCCCGGGGTCCCCGCAACCAAGGGGGGGATGGGATTTCTATATAAAAATTGCCATTTATAGTGAGTTTTCCCATTAAAAGTGGTGATTTTCCATGGTTTAATATGGTTTAATATGGTTTAATGGTGATTAATGGTGATTAATGGATTTCTATACACTTGTAGTGACTCACCATGAATCACCATTAAAGCATATTAAACCACTAATTGGTGAGTAATCATGGTGATGAATGGTAAATTAACTGGTTGGTGGTGACTGGAACCATGGAATTTTATGACTTTCCATTCAGTTGGGAATGGAATCATCATCCCAACTTACGAACTCCATCATTTTTCAGAGGGGTTGAAACATGTTGAAACCACCAACCAGTATAACATAGTGTGGGATGACTTAGACGGTCCCACTATTTTGCACTTAATTTTACCTTGATTACTATGGTGTTCCACGATGTTTGAGAAACCAACGATGACACAACACTTGGTGGTTTCTCAACAATTTCGGACCACCAAAAGTGGATGGTTTGAACAGTTTCAGATGGCGAAATAAGATCTTTTGATTGCTTTTGGGGCCTGGTCATTTTAAGAAACTTTCCGGAGTTGGGGGTTCAACAAGAAAATTGCAGAAATTTAGCAGCAAAAGGGTGGGATATTGAGTGGTGAAACCTCTAAGAACTGGATAGTTTGAGATCCTAAGAAGTATTTGTGGGCAACGGTACAGCAGGGCTTACATTTTGTCCAAAACCCATTCACCAACAGACAGATGGTGCTTTTCTGAACACAAAGCATAGTCTTTTTTTGCAGAAGTCGCAGGTCACAGCCGCAACCATCCCACTGGATATCCAACCTGAGGAGCTTCGTGCGGAGTGGGACATGATGATCAAATACTTTGGCCTGGACGTCTATATGTGCCCAACTGGAGAAGATGAGGATGATGAATGGCTTGGGAGTACTGTGGTTTTGTAGGGGAATGTAGTGGGTGTAGCTTGTGGTGGAATGTCCAGGTGGCATTCGGTGGACGCGAGAGGTGTTATAGGTGCAAGTTGGTGCAAAATGAAATTGAAAAGGGAAGTACCCTCTGGTAAACTAACATAACTATGGAAAATCACCATTTTTAATGGGAAAACTCACTATAAATGGCCATTTTCAATAGCTATGTTAGTTTACCAGAGGGTAGCAAATGCAGGTGTATTCTTCTATTCCTGAAATCTTTCAGGTACGGCGACATGGGTCGGAGTTGCAATATCTTACAGAGGACCCCGGCGGCTGGGGGGTTGAAACTCTGGTGGCACGGGCTTCGATAATGTGTACGTGATATGAGCTTCTAATGATAGCGACTCCAACAAACAACAGATGGGGTTGAAAGTAGTACAAGCTTGGAATGATTTGTGGCCAACTTCAGGTTGGCGCAGTATTAGATGCATGCTTACCAGACGGAGCAGTAATGACTCATTGCTTCCAATCCGGTAGTATGCTTCTTACATTGACACCTTTCAAGCCGGAAAAGGTACGTTGAAGATCCTCGAGTGAATTAAGGGAGAGACAGTCAAAACAAGGCTCACCTACAGTCACTTTGAGTCTCATTTCGGTTTGGGGACACCTCTCCCTACATGCAGAACATCCCCCATCCATGCCCCTGGGTCTTGCTGCAGCGGGGTTGGGTGGGTCCCAAAGGGTCACCCTGGTGGTGTCTTCGAAGGATTGCAGAGATGAACGAGGTGGATCAAGCCAAGCTGCAGCCGGGAGCCCCAAGGGCATCAGTTTTTGGTGCGGCCAGTGGCGAGTTGGAAGCAGTCTTTGGGGTCCGTTGGTCCAGGACCTATTCTTTTGCAGGTCCAAACTGCATACTCTTCCGCTGGGAAATGCTTATGTCTTATGTAATTAATAATCTTTTTCAGCTCCAAACCATTGATGGTTTTCCCATGTTTTCCCGCTTGTTGTTCTTAGGGATAGTCTATGGCTCAAAATAATTGACCCCTAAACTCGCATGCTTTCAGATCTTGAACAATGACATGGGCACCCAAATTCAGTGGTGTTTGTTTCACTTCTTGCTTCTTACCCTCTTCTGTTCGGTGCCTATTCCCATTATTTCTCATGAAAGAAAAACACATTTCTGTTGTTTCAATATCTCATGTTTTTTTTTTACTTGCTTAGACTTCCCCACGTTTCTTGATATTTTTTTCTTCACCTGATTGCCCTAACAACATTGTCAGCTCGCCTCCACCAGCTGCACAGCTCGCAGGGAGAACGACCTGGTGCGCATCACTTTGAGCTCCACGGGTGGTGTGCCCTCCTCCAGCCATCAGGAGGTGCCAAGGGGCCAGTCCGGCTGGGACAACCTGGGAAAGGATTTGGGGGGAATGTGAAACAGATCAGCAGATGAAAATGCGGATGAGTTAAGATGGGATATTCTTGGGAATATTCAAGCCCCAAACTCCCAAAGTAACCAGAGAGCACCACATGCAGGATCCGAAGACGTGCCTCACTGCCATCCGTCTCAAGAAGACAACAACGGGCGGCCACATAGCCGCATGACCACATCCAACAGGCCGGAGCATTTTCATTCGCAGCTCCAGCTGAGTGGCCATGGCTTTCTGCCAGAGATCTGTCAACCGGCACATCCCAACACAGGGATGGATGTTGCTGGTGCTGCTCTGCTTGTGCCGTTGGCTCGGCTCTGATGGGACGCACTCTCCTCTCCAGGTGCAGGTGGCGCCGCCCATCCTTCGTGCTGTCTGGGAGCCACCACGGCTGGACGCCCAGAAGTTGGGCGTGTGCTCCGAAGCCTCTGGAGGCAGGTCAGTTGAAGGCTCTGATCGCAGAGGCCAGGGACCCAAAATGGAAGCCTCGCAAGAAACCGAAGCCAAAGACGTCACCTGAGAGGCCAGGCCTGTGGCGCTGTTGTGAGTGTGAGCGGTGGCTTCCAGCAACAGCTTTCAACGTTCGAAATAGTCGCGGCATGCAGTTTCCACAGGGATATTGCAAGGAATGCGGCAATGAGAAAAAGATGTTGCACCATCGCACATTGCGGGGGGGTTTGCTTCATGTTCTCCAGAGGGCCAGGCCTAGAGCCAAAGGGAAGCCGTGGAATGTGACCCTGACCTTCGAAGACCTTCTCGAGATGGTGGAGCAGCAGAACGGTAGGTGTGCCTACTCGGGCGTGCCAATGGAGATGCTTTTACCAAACAGTCATTGGAGAATGTCCTTGGAAAGGCTCAACAACAGTGAAGGGTATTCCCGTGAGAATTGTGTGCTAATTGCGTGTGAGTTCAACACTGGGGATTGTAGCCGACACAGGGGTGTTGATGCCAAGACAGTTGAGGGAAGCGGGCAGTGGTCGCTGTGGAAGATCCAGGCTATTCTCACCTTACGACATCAGCCCTTGGATTGTGAGTTGTTAGCGAAGGAGATAAGAGAGGCCAGACTCAGACCAAGAATGAAGAGACAGGTTGTTCAGCGCAGACAACCTGACAAAGAAGAAGCAGGCTCCGTCTACTGCTCGGCATGTGATATGTTTCTTGCTCCTGGCAATTTCAGTCCATTCACACGTTCACATCGCGGCTACTGCAGGACATGCATGCGGGAATATGGGCTGGCAAGACGCTCCAGACTGAGGGGTCACGTGCAAGGCCTCTTGAGATCAGCAGAGGCAAGGTCCCAGAAAAGGCATCAGGAATTTTCCCTAACTCTCCTGCAAGTACTCAACATGCTGGAGCAGCAGTGTGGCCGCTGCTACTACTCTGGCGTTCCTCTCAACTACAAGCAAATTCATGCTGATTGGCGTCTTTCGATCGAGCGCCTGAACAACTCAATCGGATACACGGCAGAAAATTGCGTGTTGATTGCCATTGAGTTCAACACGGCTGATCAGAGTCGCAACAGTGCAGTCACTAAAGTGTTTGGAACTGCCCAGTGGTCCCGAGAGAAGGTGGAGCATGTTTGGGGGGACAGCGGCTGGGCAACAGGAGATGCCTCGCTGACCCTAGCTGGCGAAGAGGCAGATTAGCAGTTCCCCACTGCATGTTCATACGTTGCAGAGCTGTTTTTGTCTCTAGTTGGCATTCAATTTGAGCGTGCCGCCGCTCTTTGGGCGATAATTAGTCAATTAGTTCCAGGCAGCATGCTTGGGCTGACCGTTTGCACATTGCATGACCCAGGCATATGTACTACAGAAAGCTGCAGCCAGCTTCAAAAAAGAACTGGTGGTTGTGTATTGACCTGATACTTTGTGCGCTGACAGCTATGACTGCCGCATGGCCATGTCCCATTCACAAAACGAAGTTAAGAGTCAAGGTGTACAAGAATTCAATAGACTCTGTGACATTCTGTGACTAGTGTTGTGAGACACATAGCACGTCTGCCACTCTAGTCTTGCTTTCCCACCCCCGTTGCCTTAGTTCAGCTGCTCTGTTGCCAGCCAGTCACATCGGAGCCAACGGCTCTTTCCATCCCCTAAATTATCGTATTTCTCTAATCACAGTATCAAGCTGTGTCACCCTTACCATCAGCCTCTATTACCATCTCTAGTCTTACCATTGCTGCGACCAAAGTCCTGCTTCATTTCAATGTTTTTTGACACAGTCTTGCTTTGTTTGGTCTTGCTTCGTGCAGGTGCTGGGCGCCTCGGGCTTCTCGGAACGGTCGCTGGAGAACAGCTACGGCGCCTATCCGTGTCTCGGGACAGACAGGCATTTTTGTCGTAGTTTCGGCATTTGATGACCTGGGCTGAAGTCACCGAAGTCACCAAGAACATGCGGATTTTAAGTTTTAAGCAATCAAGGGAAGGGTTTTAAGTTTGACCTACCAAAATATAGGGGACCATTGACTCATGGGCATTCTTTATATAATTGTTTTCATGTTACTAGTAACCACAGCTTTGGTCCTGAATTCACCCTGAGTCGATGATCGGGCTTCTGGGTCAGTTTTTAAGACATTTTATTAAGACATTTTAAAGCTCCTCTCCGAGACCCACAGATTTTCTGATGGCAATGTCACTTCGAAGCTCCGCTCGTGCTGAGGAATAGCATCACCATCAAGTTCCTGAAACATCGGGTGTGGGAGCCAAGAAGAAGGGTAGGTTGCGAATGAATCTCTCGTGTTGGCTGGTTGAAAGTTTCTGATTCCTGTTGTTATAATTTGGCAGAAGCACGGCAGGGTACAGTGATGATCCCTGAAGTTCCAAACTGGTTTGTAACTGTACGTAGGTTATAACTTGTAACTTATAATCATTGATAATCCCTTACAGCAATTCTTAACTTTAATTAACCCCTATATATATACATATTATATTATAAATCCCCCAGCGACATCCAGTTGCTAAGTAGCCATAGCTACGGGAAAATCGCGGCCATTCACCATCCACGAGGTGAAGGTGGAAGCCATGGAGTTGCGCGCAAAGATCGCAGATGTCGGGGAAACTCAGCGGTGGCCATGATGCGGTCCGGTGGTGCCAGGTGGTTCATTTGGGGGTGTGGGTAAAGCCCTGGTTTTGGTGGACCAATATGGCTCTGGGTCAAAAGCCTGGTACTTAGTGAACCCCAAAATAGATGGTAAATGGATGTTCATCCCCCTAAAAATGGTATGTATAGGTATTGATCCATAGCCATATGGTGAAGATATGTCAACATACAATTTTCCAAGAGTGGTTTGTGCTGATTTGTGTCACTTTTTTGGGGGGGTGGTCGAGCTCTGGATGAGAGGTTAGCTGGAACATGGTTCAAGTGCCACAAGTGCACTTCTCGGGTCCCCAATAGAAAGAATAGGATGCCCAGGATGCCCCGTGGTCCCAGGCCCCGTGGTTTCCGCTGGTTGACCCTGTATGGAGGTGCTGGCGCACATGTCCAACAAGTGGACCTTCAAACATGGCCAGGAGTCGGTCAACATGTCGTGCGCCGAGCACCGTTCGGTGGTCCCCAGGTGTGGTAAAGCCAATGCCATGGTTACCATCCCCAATAGGATATCCAGAAACTGCTGGGTATTCACCATTAACAATTGGAGAGTTATGCCACTGGGTTTACCACATTAGTTGGGTGTGTCTAATTGTGTTTCTCAAATTTGAGACCACCAAAAACATCTGATTTGTGGATACCCTGTTTTGCGAAACCACCAGATGTGCACCAAGAATTGGGGCCACCACCATTTTCCCAAATGTCTGTCCTGAATAGCAGAGTTGTCGAAGACCCTTCCACTGGACCAGAACTATGTGCTTTGAACTTCAACTGGCCTCCTCATGATTCATTTGGGTGATTCAGTGTGACTCACTAGATTTTCTTGATTTTCTATCTCTGTTTTGTTTTGATATCTTCCCATTTTGTTCAAATTCCTACATTTTTTGTTTGGTTCTTCGTTATTTTTATGCCAATTTCGTTGGTCGTAATCATCCCCAGTTCCCAGGTACTCCTTTTCCCGCTCCGAGCCCGGAACCGGCCGCAAGGGTCCCCTGGATCTCTTTTTGCTGTCAGTGTTTTCTGGACTGAAATTGAAATTAGTATAGTTTCAGTTTCTGGTAAACAAACATAGCTATTGAAAATGGCCCAGTCGAAATAGTGGATTTACCCATTAAGCATGGTGATTTTCCATAGTTTTTTGTATGTTTACCAGAGGGTAGGATGTTTCTACAGTCAATCAGTCAACTAATGTAAAAACCAGACTCATGATTTGATGTGCGTTTCATTTCAGTTCACTGGATCTCAAGTCATCCCACATCACTGCAGAGCTGGCGACGCCAAGGTCTTGATACGCCGGGTCTGGGCCAAGCCTTTGTGGATGAGGCATCGGCAGGGTTTGATGGCCATTTTTTCAATGGGGAACTGGAGGTTTTTTCACATCGGAATTTTTGGTAGCCAACAATGCCAACATTTAGATTTAGACAAACGCCATGGTGTGATTGATGTTGATCATGGTTGATCTACCCTCTGGTAAACTAAGATAGCTATTGAACATGGCCATTTATGGTTGATTTACCTATTAAAAATGGTGATTTTCCATAGTTATGTTAGTTTACCAGAGGGTACATTCTACATCTTCTGAGGAGCTGTTGATGTTCAGAACATGGCCATGCCTTGGTTGCATTCCCACTTCTTGTTTCGCCTGTAAACCCCAGATCTTACAGTTTGTTGTTGTTTGTCCCAATTTTCAGGTCAGGAGCCTTCGTTTAAGCAAAGATTAGCAAAGATCATGCATTTCTATACATTTCTATTCTATATCATCTATATCATGCTGCGCAGTCTCTTCGGAACTCATCCCATACCCGCCATACCCCACCTGGCGCCCTGTCCCAGGTGGTCTGGCTCTTTCCAAGAGACTTCTGTCGGAAAGCCTGGCGGTTGGCACCCACCATTTCACGCCTGGGTTGAAGACCCTGGGATGGTCCTGATTTTGGATCTGAAAAATCGCTGTGGAACTTGAGTCTACAGTTTGTCAGTCAAAATTATGATCCCTGCAATAGTGCTTTTTTGTGCAATCAAGATAATTTTTTCCCTATATTGAAACTGGAGGTCATTGAAGATAACATCCCTCTAATTACTGAAGGGTAACATCCCTAGAGTCCTAGAGATGGCCATCCATGCGGAACTCTCCTGTTGCTGGCTCGAGCTCGAGGCTTGGAGCACATCGTGCTGTGGGGTCACGTCATCGAAAAGACCTGAAAGCCTGAAAGGTCGCGGCTGCGCGGCTGCCAGGTTTGGTCCAGAAATGGGGGACTTCACGGAGCATTTTGCATTTTGGAGAGATATGGGGGTGGGTCAAAACCTATTACTATCAATTCTAATGGGATGAACATCCATTTACCAGCTATTTTGGGGTTCACTAGGTGCCAGGGTTTTGACCAATAGCCATATCGATGAATGCCAGAGAGCTCTAGAAACTAGGAGAGCTCGTTGATCCCCCGAACCACTGGGGAGCTACTCTCAGAAATGTCATCTTTTTGCGGCTTGAACATGGTACGTAACCTTGGATCAAATCCCCGCAGTGCGCAGTGCGCAGTGCGCCGTGGTGCGGTTTGGCGCGAGGGGTGGGACAGATGAAGGGATCGGAAAGGGGTGGTTTTTATATGTTTTTATACCAATCCCAAAATGTCATTCAAGTCAAGATACCCCCAGCAAACAATCGAGTCAACAATGAACCAACCGAAAAATGAAGAACACATCTCAAGATATCTCAAGGAACACTGGACTTCAAAATTGATGAAGAGTTCATAGTTTGACTCTACAACGATTGTGTTGCTCCATCCTTGAAATTTCAGTATTTGGAAGCTCGTTCACAATTTTGTCGAAGACAGGATGTTCAAACGAGCTCAGTGTTGACACGGCGAGGCAATTATGAGAAATTTCTGAATCGACCCTGGACCCGGTAGGTTAACGGATTGTTTTTCTTTTCCCATACATGCGGTAACATAGGCTTTTTCCTTTGGCCATGGCTATATAATGTGTGAATACCCTCCAGACAGACGTAGCTATGGAAAATCACCATTTCAATGGGTGAATCATCTGTCAGTGGGCCATTTTCCATGGCTGGAAATCTCACGAAACAGGCAGCTGTTGATTTCCCTTCACCTGCAGCACCCCGCACAAGCGGCTACAGTATGTGCCAAGTTTCACCAGGGTTTTCAAGAGCGAACCTGGCATCAGAACATCCGAATCTCCGAACTTCTCGAAATTGTTCAAAAGCCAATGTTGGTTGGGAATGATTTAGGGTGTGATGTTATGTTGTTTTTTTTGGATTACCTCATATATTATAATATATTGGGCGGTATGATAACCCATAGGGACACTAAAAATTCACCAAACACGATAATATGGGCATCTAAAATACATCGAGACCCACTTAGCACAGGATTTCCATTGCGATGTCGCCAGCGTGGCAGCTGCTCAGCTGGTCATGCGACAGCAGTGCAAAATTCGTGGCAAGTTCAGGAGGGTTTGACCAGAAAGAGGGGGATCTAAGCAACTAACATGGGGATAACTGGTTGGTGGTTTGGAACATTTTTTACTTTTCCATATATAGGGAAGAATAATCCCAACTGACTCATATTTTTCAGAGAGGTTGAAACCACCAACCAGTTACCCTCAGGTAATGAGACATGGCTAGCTGGAAAACCAAGTATGTATGGACCTTTTATTTTTGGGGCATTTGCCATTGCCTCGTTTGATTACCGGAGTGATTATACAAAAGACAGGGATAACACCAAACAAGAATAGGAATGTTGAGTATCAACATTGGGACAAAACCAACAAGAACGAGGACATTGAGTTGTGTATATAGTACATACAACTTCCAAAGTTTGAATAGCCAACATACTCAAACTGACCCACGAGACATGGATGCTTTTCAGGATGTGCATCCCAGTTTGCTATGGAACATGGCCATTGACATGGTTGATTTACCCATTAAAAATGGTGTTTTTCTATAGTTATTTGTATGTTCACCAGAGATTATATATTTAAATCTAGGTAAATTATAGTAATTCACTAACCTGAAATAAGGCCATTTGGGGATGATTTCCAATACTAACCATGATTCCCAGTGAGGTCGCAGTGAGGTCGCAGTGAGGTCGTTATAATTTACCCAGTTAAATGTATGGAATACCAGTTGTGGTTCATAGAGTCATAAGCCACTGAAACGACTCCTGAGACGCACATCCGTTTCAACTCAGAAACCACGTCCAGTGACTGGTACCGATTTTTTGATAACCTACAATGTTATGCGCCAGTTATGTTTGTTGATTTATGGTTAGTAAATCCAAATAACATCAATTTATACTATAGATTCTATAGATAAATAACACCCAATAACTATGGATTCTATAGATAGACCATGATAGACCTACCATAAACCCTGGTTACATCCTCTACTTCTAAACCAACTGAGCACCTCGTAGTTGTGAGGCGGGGACAACCTCAGAACAACCAATTTGCCGTCCGTCAGCTGGTGCCGGCTGCGTTCAGTGTGACTTCAACTGATCCACAGGAAACATGTTTTGAACATGGATATTCTGTCAGAAGACACCACTAAGCTTGGGAAGTCATCCAAAATCTCTTTAGGTTGCATTTGAACTCTAGTAACTTCAAACTTACAAAAAAAGGTGGCCACGAAAAAAACCAGCGAAATTTTCTTCACATTTGGAGTTCGACATCATCGTAGCCCATGACAGGAATCACCAATTTTTACGAAGCGAATCTGAGACTGCCCCAACGTCCGCCGTCCGCCGAAATTTCCGGACCGGAGAACGGCCGCCATGGTTTCGAATCCAGAGCTGCGAGGGGCCACTGGGTCCAATATACTGTAAAACATGATATTTAGATATATATAATTATATATATATATATATTTAAACATATTATATATTTATATAGTTTACGGGATATATACATGCCATAATTATTATTGTTATTGTTAATCATAATTATTATTTATTATTGTACTGCATATATCTCATAATACATACATATGTATATGTATATATGTATAACATATATATTTAATATACAGTGTATATATATAATATATAATATATATATAATTTCATATATCAAGAGTGGGGTCGTGAGAATGTCAGGGCTAGATGTGGATATATAAATAGATATTTGACTAGGCTAGGGAGCGCCTTCGATGCAATTTTTAAACAAACTGTTTTTTTCATTTGATCAATTCAATTTGGCTGTGCGCTTAACCTTGCAATTTTGCCACTGCATTTGCTCTCCGTGCAATTCCTTCCTCAGCCGTAGCCTTAGTAGCCTTGAGAGATGTTCCAAGAGCCGAAAAAGCGAGCAGATTGCAGACGTTGCATAATTTCATTGTTTCCGTATTTTCTCATCAACATGCATACATGCAAGCATACATGGTGACCCCAAAGGGTTGAGCTTCAGCCGTATACGAAACCGTTGTGGCCATCGTCTCAATGGTGGCCATGGTCTGTGCTGCACGCGCTTTCGTTTGGTCATTGACCGTGCTATCAATTCTCAGTGTTGGACTTGGTCATGACAGCTGTTGCGCCAAGGCAGCCATGGTGGGAGAAAGTGAAGTGACCATGGTACCCGATATGAATGCAAGAAAGCCAGAGGACTGGGATGATGAAGAGGACGGACCATGGGAGCGGCCATTAATTCCCAAACCACCTGATGCCGTGGTGACTATTTTTTTCCGAGATCTCTTGAACACATTGGAAGATGCGAGTCCCTGGCTTCTGCTTGGACTTCTTCTAAGTGGGGTCGTCAAAGCCGTGACTCCAACAAGCTTTGCTCAGCAGATGCGTGGCTCAGGCGGTCTCCCATTGGCCAAAGGTGCCTTCTTGGGATTGATGAGCCCTTTGTGCAGCTGCAGCGCCCTACCAATGACCTTAGGGCTTGTGACGGCAGGTGCCAGTTCAGGAGCTGCTGTTGCTTTTGTTGTCTCAGCTCAGGCTGCAGGCGTGGACTCTCTCCTCTTCACAGTTGGAATTCTGGGCCTGCGCTGTGCCATTGCGAGAACTCTTGCAGCTGGCCTCTTGGGGATGGCAGCGGGCTTTGTCACGCCCTCTGGCGCAAACGGGCTCAACAGAAGCAGCAAAAGAATGGCTGATCCTGATGCCTGTCCAAGCACTTCTGGAAGTTGGCTTCAATGTGTAGGTAGGGGCCTTCAAGAGGCTTTGACTGATGACTTCGATGAGATTGCACCATCTCTCATGCTGGGCTTCAGCATCGCTTCACTACTTGCTGCGCTGTTGCCTGCCGGTGGTCTTGCGCAGATAGCTTTGCTGGGAGGCCTTTGGGGCCGTGCCTCTGCAATTGCTGTCGCTCTACCTCTGCAGTTCTGCGAGCATGCTTCTGTTCCATTGGCAGTTGCCTCCTGAACCCAAACCATTCATTCATTTGTTGTCATACATCAAAACGTATTATCAGTGTTTGGTGAGGGGATTACATAAGGATTGTCTCCTCGATATGTTGTACACCCTTCTGGTTCAAGTGCCTAAGATATGCTAAGATCTGAAGTTTTTTCTGCACGATGGCCTCCTGAGGCTCTCCAGAAAGCAGGGGCCACCGGCGGCCTCTCTTTTGCCGTTCTTGCATCCTTGCCCGCAATCAACTCAGCCTCCATCGCACTGGTGGCTCAACTGGCCGGCCTGCGAGCAGCGTTGCAAGTTCTTCTTATGATTTGGCTATGTGGAATTTCTTTGAGCTACATCGCTGACTTTGCCAATGCAGAGGTGGTCCAGGAACCGACCTCAGCACATGCTTTCCTATGGAAACCTTTTTGTGTGAAAGATACGCCTGATTTTGGAAAGGAAGAGTTGAGACAAAATTATTATATATAAACTCGTGGAGTGGGAGTGGGACATATAATAATGGTACCACGAACAATCACTTCCCCGTGTTAGAGAATGCAGAAAGGGCTTGTGGCTGATACTGAATGTGCAAGAGCCTTTGCATTGTATTGACCCCATGCCCAGAGGTGAATTTGATGCTAGATTGCTAGATACGTAGAGAGATACTGTTAGACTGAGACCGATAGGTTCCCACTCTTCTAACATGATCAGAGATCTCGACTTCGCGGAGAGGTGCCCCGGGCAGCATTGCCCCGTGCTGCGCATGACCTTTAGTACAAATATATATATATATATATTTATATATATATATATATTTATATATATACATATATATGATTCCTACATTCTATTGCCACGCTGGCCCTATGCTGCCCTCTTCGTAAGGTCGGTCATTCTCATGACGGTTTGCCACAGTGGTTCGTGTACATCAGCAAGCCTTTGATGGGTGATGGCCTGAGACGAGATGAGACAATCTTAACAAGCTTTGAAACGCTCTTGTTTGCCTCCTTACCACCAAATTCATCCAAATTTAGCATGCCAACTTGGGAATTGTTGATTGATTTGAACATATGATCAGGTTACAGGCTAAGAGAGTTTCAATGAGTTTCAAGCAACTTGGGAGACATGGGGTCGTTCAGACGTCGCCCAGGTGTTATTGCTTCACTTTCCGTTTGGCGCCTCTCCAGCTTTGGCACTGCAACAAGGGCTACAGGCTGCTCAGGTTGCAAAGGCTGCAAAGAGCAGTAGCTGCAAAGATCAGCAGATTTGTCTTGGGCAGGAAGATGTCAGCACCGAAGTAACTTGCAATTTGTCTTAGCAGAACTTAGCAGAGTATTTATTCACTGCAACGATATCCAACAATAGTGCTGTTCGTCCAGCAGCCAGGGCGTATCAAAGCAGAGGCCCCCCCCACAAGGCCTATTTCATCATGATCTTAGCTTTCGCGCGCTTCAACTTCCGGTCTCAGTATATTTGTTTCGACGTTTGCCCCGAATTGCCACGCTGCTGTTCCTTCCTTTGATTCCTTCCTTTGAGACTCTTTCCTAATCCTTGGTTCTCCACGTGGGACCTCTCACTCTTGTTGCAGAACTTTTGGTCGAAGATGGTTTCACAGTTTCACACCTTTATGCTTGTGTTCATGTTTTCTCCCAAAGAATCCAATTTAGTTAAATTGATAGCTCTATATTCTTTACTTTCTGGAAGGCATGAATTGGAGAAAACAAAGTTGAATCTCCCTACTAATTACTGGCTGCATTCTTCCATGGACCGTGGATCAAAATCAAAAACATAGGATCCCATCAAATCCAATCAAACATCCGCCTGCAAGGCTTCCTTGGAATCGTGTTTACTCTTTAGCCCTTATACATATCTTGCCCGCTGACGCTGTGAATTTCACAATTGGCTTGCCAAAGACGTGACCAACGACGTGATGGAACCTGTCTGGTGGGGACAGTCGATAAGGAAAAGGAAGCCTTGGTGTGCTGCTTTGGTACTGCACGTGAAGAGATTTCTGCTTCCCAGCACTGGTGATGTTTCAGAATCACACCGTATCAATCCATAGCTCCGTTTGATTACCGGAGAGTGACTTTACAAAAGACAGGGATAACACCAAACAAGAATAGGAATGTTGAGTATCAACATTGGGACAAAACCAACAAGAACGAGGACATTGAGTTGTGTATATAGTACATACAACTTCCACAGTTTGAATAGCCAACATACTCAAACTGACCACGAGACATGGATGCTTTTCAGGATGTGCATCCCAATTTGCTATGGAAAATGGCCATTGACATGGTTGATTTACCCATTAAACATGGTGCTTTTCTATATGGGTATGGATCAATACCTATTAATACCATTTTTAGTGGGATGAACATCCATTTACCAGCTATTTTGATGTTCACCAGGGGTACAAGGTTTTGACACACTGCCATATAGTTATTTGTATGTTCACCAGAGGTGATTTAAATGTATGGAATACCAGTTGTGGTTCATAGAGTCATAAGCCACTGAAACGACTCCTGGGACGCATATCCGTTTCAACTCAGAAAAAAAAACGTCCAGTGACTGGTACCCTATTTTTGATAACCGACAATGTTATGCGCCAGCTATGTTTGTTGGTTTATGGTTAGTAAATCCAAATAACATCAATTTATACTATAGATTCGATAAATAACCCCCAATAACTATGGATTCTATAGATAGACCATGATAGACCTACCATAAACCCTGGTTACATCCTCTACTTCTAAACCAACTGAGCACCTCGTAGCTGTGAGGTTTGGACAACCTGAGGACAACCAATTTGCCGTCCGTCAGCTGGTGCCGGCTGCGTTCAGTGTGACTTCAACTGATCCACAGGAAACATGTTTTGAACATGGATATTCTGTCAGAAGACACCACTAAGCTTGGGAAGTCATCCAAAATCTCTTTAGGTTGCATTTGAACTCTAGTAACTTCAAACTTACAAAAAAAGCTGGCCACGAAAAAAACCAGCGAAATTTTCTTCACATTTGGAGTTCGACATCATCGTAGCCCATGACAGGAATCACCAATAAACGAAGCATCTGAGACTGCCCAGTCCGCCCCAGCCTTTTTTTTTTCCCGTCGGAGTGGCCGCCATGGTTTCGAATCCAGAGCTGCGAGGGGCCACTGGGTCCAATTTTATACCTTCAGTGCTGTAAAACATGATATTTAGATATTATTTAGATATATTATTATATATTTATATAGTTTACGGGATATATACATGCCATTATTATTATTGTTAATCATTATTATTTATTATTGTACTGTGTATATATATATATATCTCATAATACATACATATGTATATGTATATTATATGTATAGTACATATATATAATATACAGTATATATATATAGCATATAATACAGTATATAGTATATAATATTTACCCAGATATATGCAATATGTACTACTGAGACCTGGGGACGTCCGGAGATGACCTTTGGGGGATGACCCGAATTGATCGTCTCGTGTCATCCGAGGAGATTCTCCATCTGAATGGAGGTTTATAGCTGGGAAAATCATCTAATACAATGGGAAAATCATCCCATGTATATAATGCCATATATTCATATATATATATATTCCATGATTTTTTCTAGACTCCTAGACCCATTGTCATGGATTTATTTTCAATAATTAGTTGGATATACCCTCTGGTAAACATACAGAAAACTGTGGACAATCACCATTTTATACCTGGTAAATCAACTATTTCGACTGGGCCATTTTCAATAGCTATTTTGACATAGCCAGAGGGTGCTGGGGAAATCATCCAGTGGGGGAAAATTATAACGACCGAAGCCTGTTCTCCCGAACCCTGGAATTATGGTTTATTTGAGGGAAATCATCCCCTTTTATGGCCGCAAGATTCAGGTTAGTGAAATATGATAATTTACCTAGGTACAATAGGTTTTTTTTTTTTAATGCATTTCCCATTGCCCATAAGTCATTTTTGGGTATCCAGATAATTGCAGGGAAAATTATCTACTGTATAAGATTGACACACGGCCAATATCCCCATCCCCATCAAATGTCAGTGCACGGATGAAACGAAGCATCTATAAAAGGGGAAATTTTCCATTGCGCACGAAAAAAAGTGAATTTTGTAGACACCGTAATCCAAACAACGACCAAAAAAATGACAAAGCCCAAAAAACGCAACAAGACCAGATAAGCCACAAGCAGAAGAGCTCGGACCTGGGAGGAGTCGAGCGTCCAGAAATTTGATTTTGCCAATGCAACAGCATTAGAAACACAACGCCGCATCCAATGGGCAACAGGTCCTGCTGCATTTTGAGACGAATAGCCGCCACTAGCGTTTCAGGCACTTATGCTCTTGCGGCGCACATATCGCGTGTACTAATGCACGTGTGCATATCTACAGGCTTCTTTTCATGCACCCCCTTCCATTTGGCGGTAACCCCACGTTCCCGAGGACGACCAAGAACTGCAGCAGCTGCTAGAAGATGAGCAGCTAGGTGGGGTCATTGTGGTTGAACATTGGAAATGCTGAGATACAGTGGGGATGCATATGGGTCATTCATGTGGTCTAACATTAAATGCTGAGAATGGGGATATAGTGGAACTTATTTGGCAACATAGTGGGAGCTAAAACCAAGAACCATGATCTTGTGGGTTTATTTGACACTAGGACGCCCCCCAACCCCCCTGGTTTATCATCATGTTCCCTTTTGAGATGTCAATTTTTGGGGCGCATCTTCAAACACACCCAAATTCTGCATGCCAGTCTTTCAATAGCTTCTGCGGATAATTGTACAGTATGATTAGTGTGGCTCCACATTAGGTAACCCAAACTTGATGGCCTAGAAACTACATTTTCTTCGCTAGCATTGCCGCTACCAAAGATAATTACCAGCCTATAGAATTCCAATAACATCTAATTTGGTGTCAGCATTTCTATTGAGATACCCGGCCTGGTAAACAGCCACATAACCATGGAAAATCACGATTTTCTAGCTGGGTCAATCAACTATTTCTATGGGGTATTTTCAAAATGGCTATTTTGACATAATCAGATGATATCCACAAAAATGGATGACCTGATGGCCTTGGATGGCTCATATCTTCCCTCGGATGGCTCATATTCATCTTGGACAGAAACCATCACAAATTTATTTCAACTACTCTGCAGATGTGGAAAATCCGCTGCTACTGTTGGAAAATTTCCCACTCAAATCTCCATGTCAAATTGGTCGCCAGGACAGCGAACTAGCAATCCCAATAAAAGACAAGCTGGGCCCCAGAAAATCAAAGCCATACACCAGCGTGGAGTGAGCAACTTAGCTATCATCCCAGTAAAAAAATCTGATTATATCCCATAGTCACTTCGTGACTACAGATATTCTAGATCCCCATAATTGAAGTTATAAAGATAATAGTTACTATATTCTAGATATTTTAGATGTTGTAGATCCCCATATTTAGTGACTATAGATATTATAGACATTCGTTAGTGACTATAGTTCTATAACTCCCAGTGAAAAATCCTCATCTTCACCAGGCCCAACCTGACCCATTGCCAGGTGCCGCGCTGCGTCGCAGCTACGTGCCCCACTGGCTGCATCTGGGCTGGATCTCCTCCACGGCCGGCGCGGCGGTGAAAGGCGACTTTGAACCCCGTGGGCTTTTTTTTTGGGTGGAAAAAGGATGGAAAAATGGGGGGATTTCACCACTCAACATGGGATTTCACGAGCAAAACACGGATTTTTTGAGCAGTTTGGGGGATTTGGAGGACAAACTTCTGGGATTTATTTAGGCATTGGCAGGTTTTTCAGCAGGAATTGGAGTTCCGGATTCTAAGCGGCAATCTAGAGATTTAAGCCAGGAAAACTCGACTTCAGGCCCTTGTAGAAGAAGGGTTTGGCTTGATTTTGACCATTTTGACCAAGGCACATGTTTGGATTGAGACCAGAAGAGCAGGGTTTTCAGGCAGTTTAAGTGACAAGAATGCGGGATGAAATCCCCAACCGCAAGACGTGGAACTGGAGGAAGGCTATGGCAGGTACCATTCATGTGGTATATATATAACTATATATATATATTTTCCAAATTTACCTACAAAGTTGCCTACATGTCATAGGTAAAATACAATCTTGGGCCCTAAGATGAAAGCAATTACTGTAATTAGAAATGTGCGTAAGAAGTGTTTATTTGGGTTAACTCATGTTGTTTGAGGTTGGATGAGGCATATATGCCACAGTGCCACAACAAATAGGATGCTGCTGTGGGCATTAAACGTGTCACTGCGTCGGTCTACCTTTTGCGTTCCCACATTGTCAGGAAAGTGCTATTTGATATCAGTGTTAAATCATTTTCTGGCTTTCAAATGCTTCCCCACATGTCGTTTTTCTTTGTGTTCTTCTTTAGAGACCTCTTTCAGAAATTCAGTCTGATGAAACGCTGGTGGATTACATCGATATCTTCGAAATCACTCAGCCAAATAGTTGGTGATTCAGGTTGGCAATACTGAACCATCCCGGCAGTTTTCTATTAGGTTTTTAGGTCATTAGGTTATGTACTAGGTAATTTCTATCAGTTGGCAACACTAAATCATCCAGGAAAATTTTCAACTCATGGTGTTAAATTAACTTGAAATAGCTAATACTGAACATTTCTAGTAGATGGACATCATTTACCCATCATTTTGTCATTCTTGCGGTGAACATGGGCCTTCCCCTGCAACCTGTTCACCGAAACGATCCCCTGTCAAGGAATTCCGATCCCTCAGAGCTTCAAGAACTCCGAGGAGAGCCGGCGGTCGGAGCCGGCGGTTGCGGGTTGCTTCCGCTTACCACCCAGTTCCATTGTTCAAACGTGTGAAACCTACGCAACGTTAACATAAATATATATATATGATTATATATACATATATATATAATATTATATGAGATATCTAAACTCAGCATATCATCGACCATTGAACATGGCATGAATTTTCTTCTTCGGTCGCCAAACTCCCCGGGGTTTTCCCCCGGTGCCGTGGCACGGTGCGACGGTGCGTGGCATCGGGGCATCGGAGGAGAAAATCTTCCAACTGAAAGACGGTGGCACGGTCTCCTTGGATTGGTGGCACCTTGTCGATCGACCTATTGAGGCCGCGGTGCCCGCCAATTCGGATAGTTTTTTGTTGACCAACTTGGACTTGGTGAAAACTACGGTTTATGGGGATATGACTAAAAACATGAATATATATATATATATGTCACTATATATGACTATATATGACTATACTTCATTGGATTTAGAAGCCTACTTCTAACTGGGGGGCTTCATCTTGTAGGGGGTCTTCTGTACTTTAACTTATATAACATATGTTTACTAACTTATTGTGCAGTTTGGGTCTGTGTCGGATATGCAACGTTGACATAAGCCCACATTTGTTGGAGACTTCTTATGACTTCAGATTGGCCGATGGTTATGACAAAGATTCCAGATAGGATTTTCATTGGGTTCGGGGATGAACATATAATCGTTACCCGTTACCGTCGTTGCCCATCCCTGTGGAAAAGTTGAAGAATTCGGGAAGTTGGAGGAATCGATTCGCAACCACCAGCCCACACTAGAACTAGTTCATATAGTTCATTGTTCATCAAACATGGATGAACATATCACCTGAGCCCCCTGTATTCCAGTAGCAGAGCGAAGCCTACCTACCTTTCTCTGACTATCTACCTACCTACCTACCTATCTATGTATGTATTTATCCATTGATCTCTCTCTCTCTCTCTCGCCAGAGTATTATTGTGTCCACAAGGGTAACCCGGACCCCCCATTTTTTTTCAGAGGGAATAGACAAATAGGTTGAGTTTTTGTAAATACGTAAAACTGCTGTTGTGCGCCGGCCACTGTTTGCATCACCGATAAGTCACGCAGGTTACAACAACAACGACATCCACAAGACTAATACGGACTCCCCATGTTTTAGAGTTCTGCTTTTGTATTTGTATTGTTTTGATATTTTAATATATTTTGTGTATTTTTTTGTAGTGGGTTGCCTCTTCTGATTTTCTCTCTTCTAATCTTTCTCTTCTCCCTGCTTCTGCCTTGCTCTGCTTTTCATCTCTCCATATTTTCGGAAGTTTTGACTTCTAAACCTTCGATTAACCGATTTTTTTTTTGAAAGAAATAGCAGGCCTGAGCTCATCAGAGTTGCTCCTTCAGAATTTTGTTACCCGTAGTGTTTGACGCATCGCACTCAAGCTACGCTGATGGGGCCTGAC
>CAMXCT020006702.1:276216-351216 GCA_947184155.2 Cladocopium goreaui | reverse complement strand
GGGGATGATTTTGATCTCTTACAATTCACTGGCAAGACCAAATTAATCTTCCACATTGTTTCCAAGAAAGGCTATCCTTGCCTTTAGCTTTTTGCTTGCAGCGGACTCAGCATTCTTCCAACTCATGATGGTCATCAACTTCCCAAAAGCAATTTTGGCCCCATCTCTCCTAGCTTTTGCTTCAAGTACATGCCTAGGAACTACATTCTCGAAATCCCACATTCCTGCATCGATCAATCCTTAAGCTTCCTTCTTGGCCTCAGATAATGCATGGGGGTCTTGCTTCCGCACCTTTTTTGTCAATAAGCTCGTGAATGCCGAGAGGAATTTGCTCAAAGCCTGTTTCCTTGGGAATATGTTCAGGATCTTGAACTGCAGGTTCACAGCACATGATTGGAACAGCTTTGTGAAAGATATCCGGGAACAATGTTGCAATAATGCATTCGCACATCTTCGAAGGATAAAATGCTGATTTGGTAGTCTTGGACCCTTTCAGCTGAACGTGGGTGTGATTATGATCACATGTCTTGGTCCGCAAGCACCGGATGAGGCTATCATCTGTTGAGGCAACAGTCCATGGTTTGAAGGATTCTCCTCCTACCATGCATCCATTGAAATGCGCAAGTTTGAAGCGGTTTGCATTAAAGGAATCCTGAAGCTCTGGAATTTTCCGCCCCGAACAACCAGTAGGCCATTCAAAGTGAACCGCCTCCTCGAGCAAGGACAATCTCCGACAACTCGAAGAAGAAATTCAGGAGCTTGCGGCTTTCAAGCCTCTGTGCCATCAGTTTCCGCCTGATCTCAGGACCTAATCTGCGGAGATTCAACCTCTGCCATCCGGACCAAGGATTGCAAGGCAAAGAGCCCCACAAATCAACGCCGTTCAAGTCATCCGAGTCAAGCACTTCAAGAAGCTGTTCTTGCACATCAAACCTTGCAAAATCTCCATTGGCTTTGGTTAGACGAACATGTTTAACCCCTGCGGATTCCGACACTTTCCCAAGATTGGATTGGGGACTGCAACAAAACTCTACAAATACACCATACGCAGGCTTTGACCATTTGTTTAAGCTTTTTCCTTTCCTGTGTGGGGCGCGGCTTCGGCTTGGCCTGCTGCTCTCCACTCAGGGCATCAATGGCTCCACCAGGGACCTCATCCGCTTCAGGCAGAAGCTCAAACACCGTTTGACCAGCCCAAAATTCTTTGAGAGTCTTGGAGTTACCGTTCCAGTTTTCATCTACTATAGTATCTTCGGTCTACTTTACAATGGTCGTCCTTTTTCCAAGCCTTTTGGATTTGACAGGAAGATCTTCAGGCAACAAGGAGCTTTTTGCGCTTGATGTGATGAAATCGAGTGAGCTTATTTTCTTCAAGCTTCCACGAATCAACGCCTTTGGCAACGCCCTTGGGAAGTGTAAACTTGCCCCCCTGATTAGCTTGTCAAATCTTTCTCTGCAGCTCACAGTGTGATTGCCTATGCCTTTTTCACATGCGCCACAGCCTGGACTATGGCCATTCTGAAGCAATCGTGAAGAGGTAATAGCTTCATGCTTTGAAGAGATCTCTGGAGCATGAGAGGCTCTTCGAAAGGAATGATGTCATCACACGAGCGATCTTTGGGCAGCAAAGGGCCTTCAATCCCTTATTCTCCCTCCAATGCAGCTACATCATCTTCTAAGCGAAGCACAGGCAAACTTTCCAATTTCTCGAGTTGAGTTCTTACAGCCTCTCTCAAAGGAAATTTGTCATCACCAGTCTGCACTACCGTCATTGATGCCAACACTTGGAAAGTAGACTTCCCTTCTAACCACGACTTGACATTGTCAATATCACAAACATAATTAAGTACGCTTCCAGTTGATTCCTGCCTCAGCCCTCCATACAAGAAACAAACCCGCTGATGTTTTGGCACCAAGTTTGGTTTTGGCAACGGCTGGCTTGTACTGGATAAGTGCACCGAAAGGAATGTGAAGCCCTCAAATCATGGTTGTGGAGTCTCCCCCATTTCTGGGTTGACAATGCTGTAGCAGCAAACTTGATTGCTATAGGCCATAATTCATTGAAGTTCCCGACTTGGGCAAGGCAGCATCTGGTAATACCCTCAAGAGTTCGAATTGCTCTGTTAATGATGGCTGTTTTCCGGTATGGGACTGTCGCATCATAAACAAGTCCTAGCTGGCTAGCCGTACCTTCAAACTCAGGAGTGTTATCAGCATGCAATTCCACAGCGGGACGCTTTCCAAGAAAGTGCCTGAACGCTTTCACGCATTCACCTGCTCCTTTCGAGGGTGCCGGATAGGCCGTGAGTATCCTGGTGTAATCATCATACAAAACCAAGCACTTTGTTTCTCCTCTTAAACCCTTTTTGGAAACATCTAAACGGCCTTTTGCAACTACAATGTGATCTGCGTGGATTCTATCCCCAAAATTCTCACTAGGTTTATCATCGGTGAAGACCCTTGGCCCTTTAACCTTCCTAGCCGGCAAGGCATCTTGTTTGGCCTCTTGGCATACGGGGCAATCCGCCCGCTTGGGAAGATGCAAAATAGAATGGTCTAGCATGACACCCTGAACGTCTTCTTCGGGGACATCTTCAGGGGGGTTCAATATACCCTCAGGAACGAGACTTGCCTCGTATCCGTCGGATTAATTTTCTCGAACTTCACTGGCATAACAACGCGCGTGCTCTGGACATTTAGGAAGCGCAGTGTTTTTGGCAATGTCTTCGCTGCTGGGCGGCAACTCAATGAATGCTTTACCCTGACGAACTTGATCGCCAATGGACAATGCCCAAGGGCTATCTTTCAACCAGTAACATTCGTTTGAACCAGTGAGTTCGCCAACAACTTGACAAGAATCAGATCCAGATCTTGATCCACTACCAGTTGCAAAAGTAACAGGGTTGTTTGACAAACCGATGACATCAGGGTTAATGCCCTTGATTCGGCTGATATTGCATTGCGGCCCGCGCCGGTGTCTCCCAGCCAAGTCACTTCACCTGTCGTTGCATTGAAGCTTGTGAATGGCACCTCCTCATATTGCATTGGCAACACTGGGACATGATTGTCACAGGAATTTTGCCGCAAAAACGGAGCCTCACTCACAGTACCATCGTAACACAGCAGTGCAAATGACGAACCAACAGCTTTAAAAATCCTTGGGGCTGAAGCTTTAGCTGATGGCAGGTTTCCTGCAGCAACGGCAAATGCAGCAGCGACACTGGAGCTAGCTTTAGGCTTTGCCCCTTGGATAAAAGAGACACGGAGTGCCTCTTTCGCCTGCTACAACCTCTTTCTTATCCTGAACACCTCCCTTCCCATCAGCTTTGCTTTGAGAAGATTTGGCGTTGGGATTCGACTTCGCCTTGGGCTGCGTCTTTGAAGAGGATGCCACAGCAACATCAACTTTGTCTCTCTGATCTTTGGTGGTTTCTGCTTTCTCTTTCTTCTTGTCTGTCTTTTTGTCTTTCTTTTCAATAGGTGCGGATGCGGCATCAACCTTTGAGCGAAGAGCATTCAGGATAGATGCGGTGTTGTGGTCATGCTGAGATTCGTCAATGCAATCGATCATTGATTGCCACAACCACTGGAAAGACCGAATGCTGTCTCCAACCGATGCTTCCTTGAATTAATTTGTCAATTTGCAATGCAAGCTTTGGGACGTTTTTGAGACACTCATACAACCAAGATCTAAGGATTTCTTCGTTAGGATACTCTGAAGTCTCAAGGCTCGAAAGCACGAACTCCACCCGATCCCGAAACACTTCCAAATCCTTGATTTCAACACCCTGAGGCTTCAAGGCCAAAAGATGCTGCTGGCTGAGGCTCATTCCGTGCTCTTCGTCAAGACGAAACTTTTTACAGATTCTTCCAAACAAAACATGCCCTTGCACCTGCATACCTTGACGAACACTGCGTTCCTGCAATGCTTGGAAATCGACTCCAAATCTACCTCCCTTTGTGGCTTCAAGCAGCTTGGAACCGAGGACTCGGTTGAGTACTGGAAATTTATCCGATGAAAGCTCTACACCCTCCAAAGGACTACTTAACCAGCTCAGCAATTCCTTTTCGCTACCCTTACGACATGCTACGATTTGAAATATCAGAGAATTCTTCCATCCCCTCATTTCTGCAGCTCTTTTCAGGAGCTGGGGTACTTTGATTTTATCATAACCCTTTAACCGCATTAATTTACGTTCTACGGCAAACTCATGATCTGACAGGGACAATGACTCACTATTCGAGGCTTCCGATGAATCATTCTGCTTTTTCCCCTTCTTACTTTTCCTACCCACTGCATCTCTCAAATTCTGGACTTCTTCTTGGAGAACAGCTAGAACTTGATTGATGGAACTAACATGAACTAACAGAGTCTGGTTGGTTTGGAACAGGTTCATCAGCATACAAATCAAATTATGAAGTTCCTGATTTTGGCGGGCAAGGTGAAGCAACTGGGATTGCAACTCACGGATGGCCACTTGGTCCCCTGGGCTGGATTGCGCCACTGCTTCATTAAGCACCCGAGAATGCCTACTTTCTACTTGCTCGATGGTATCCCTCAAAATTGCGTGATGGCGTGCTTCTGCTTCAGCAACGGTCTCCCGTCTGACTTGGTCAGCAACTTGGGTACTCATGCTATGAGCTTGTTCTAGTGATGGCCTGGACAAGTCTTGGATAACCTGCTGATGGCGAACTTCTGCCTCTGCAATAGCATGTTGCCTAGCACTTTGACTGGACACCCTTTGGGCTACTTCAGTCGCTCTTATATGTTTCAACTCGGCTTCAGCAATGGTGGCACTAAGAACAGAATTGGCAAATTGCCTAGCTGCTTGGTGGGCTACTTCGGGGGGGATTCCTACTTGGATGGACTGGGCATCAACAACTTGCAAGACAAATGTGGCACTTTGCTGGACCCCTAAACCCTGACCCAGGCCGGAAAGTTCTTGGAACCTACCGCGTCTAGACATAAGGTGTTCCTCATCGCCCAACTCATATCTACCAGCTTCCAACCCTGATAAATCACTGGCACCTTTCGAAGATTGATATGGCCCTAAAGACCTAGACCTACGGTGTGCATTTTTATGATCATCCCTGGCTCGGCGAACTAAGCTTTCATGCATGTTGGGCGGGAGGGATTCTTCCCCTGGAGAGCTCTGCAACGGTGTGTTGATTGCGGCAACTGCCAAATGCAATTCGCTAGAACCACTCGATTCTTTGTTTGTTGACATGTTTCCTAATTTGGTTGGTCTCTTACTCAAATGCACCCTTTCGCGGTTGCTGTGATCTTTACTAGAAAGGATTATCTGAAGATACCCCAAAATTGAACCTCCCAGTCCCAGGGCTACCTTCAGACAATCTTTCACCTCCCCAATATTGATGGATTCGTCCGAAAATCTTACGTCGGCAGTCAGCAAACGTGGGTGGCTGGAATTTCGACTTGGTGATATGACTGAATCACGTCCCAACTGTCGTCGGTGGCAGCCACCGGGTCAAATCCCTTCGCAACCTGTCCTTTGGCCAGTTTGCGATGCACGATAACTCTCAGCGGGGATTTGTTGGCAACGCCTGAGTGGATGTACCGATCTGAGTTCTTCTTTCGAATGAAGCTGTTCCACTACTAGCAAGATCCACGAACAAACGCCCAGCTTCCTCTGTGATGAAAAGCTGACCCTCGTGGGTCTGGACGCTGCCTGTGCTGAAGACCCTCCCGTCACCTGTCTGAATGCTTCCACTTGAGGACTGTGAGCGCGCCCAAGACTTTGGAAGAAGAAAGGTTTTGTACAAATCCAGGATCACGCAACCCTTCAAACTGTTTTGCACCTCTTCCCAATCTGGGCCCTGCTCGTCACAGTACTCAGCACACACGCTCTATTGAAGAGTGCCTGACCGTCAAACTCCGGTAGCGATCGAACGTCAATATCGCCAGATGTCCAAAAACGTTGCAAGCGCTGACTCTTCAATTGGTGCGAAGCGTGGTTTCGCCTTAGCAGTTGGCTTTGGCCTAGATTGAGATGGTCGAGGTGAGGACCCTGCAGATGATGAAGGCAGAACGATTTCAGTTGTCTCCCCCTCTTCGTCCGACCTTGTTTGCAAAGACTCGTCGACAACCGCCGGATAGTTTCGGTCTAATTTCGCAGATTCCAGCAGAATTTCCTTTTTCTTTTCCGACGCACCGACGATCCACCTCTTGGCCTCCACCTCCTTGTGCCCATACACAACTGACTGCCAATCTCGATGCGCTACCTTTGTTAGACGCACAAAGCCCCTCTAGGAAGTTGCCGCGCAGAGATCAAGGCAAACTATTGCGTCACACACGACCGAGGTTAATATGTATACAGTTTATAAAGGGGCAAGAATGTTAAGCCAGTACGGCGTGATAATCCATTAAAGGCAGAGTGATATTAGAAAGTGGTAAAACCTCAAAACACAAAGCTGCAGGGGCAACTCTTTCCTTGAGCCAGAATAGTAGTCACTTGAGGAGGTAAACCCTGCCCCTTGGCTGGATTAAAACTGTAGCTATACCGTGGATGATGGTTGGAATGATCTAGAGCAAGACCTTAGACGATTGCCCGTGGGTAATTTTCAGATCTGAAGGATTGACCTATACTGTACTTGTAAATCTTGAAAGTCCATAAGTCCAAAAAGGAAAACCGCTGGGACACTGGGACCCAGTCGGATCCATTTGAAAATCTTTGAAATGAAAGTAGTTTTCTCATCCGCACCATGTCCCAGTGCCTTGGTGCCAAGTTCCAAGTTCGTGCCAAGCTGCAGTCCAGCCTTCCAAATGGAGGTGGTAGTAGGTCCTTTTGCGTCCGCAGCGGGGATCTGCGACGTCCTGGTCTCAGATCTGTGCCCAAAGGATCAAGAAAGATTTGCGCTTCGTCAATGGAAACCAAGTCAGAACTTATATGTCTGTTTATTTCTGTATACTTCAAAAAAAGGTGCTTCTAAACCACTCCGCTCAGGATTCCTCGCTATGTGTAACCCGTCTTGGGGGTTCCCAGGTTGACAAACGTGTTTATTTAGACCTTTGCCCACGACACTTCCAGATGCTAAGACTTACCATTGATGCAAAACGCTGGTCCCATTTTACAGGCTGCGTGAACGTGATCCTTTCCGAAGCTGTCTGTGTGAGATTGCCACTGATGCACCCTGCTAGACCGATCTAGACCGTAGTTACACTCATTCTACAATGGGAATGTCCAGTGAATTCGCCTCTGGTCACTAGTAGACTGTTCCAGCTAAAGTGATTGTACGCGAACATTGGGTTGTTTATGGTTGTTTCAGGCTTCATGGCAAAGTCACCAAGCGGACGCGCTCCAAAGCGGCCCCTAGCTGCCAAGTTTCATTGGGAGTTTCACAGCCTGCTATGGCAAAAAAACCATTCACAGTGGCCGATCCTCCGCCGCTTGCCTTTCCATGGTTCATTGCTGCAGGTGGATCCAGATGGAACAGCGGGATAGTGTGGACATATTTGAAAGTTTACTCATAAATGCATGGAATTGTGGTTCCTTTTAGCTCCCAAGTTTTAACCCATGCCGAAATATCAATGTAACTGTTGCATACTGTAGTCAACCATTTTGGCTTTCAAAATCCAGACCGATGATTCTATGCTGCCATAGCTCACCAGAGCAACCGCATATTTGGTTATTCTTGGTAGTCATGGATTGAATTCTCTTGGGAGCCATCACTGGTGCAGTTTTCAACTAATTATCCAGCCTATCCACTTGTTCCTTTGTTTTTTACAAACCTCACACCAGCCTCAGTCAAATAGCACCTATCGATGTGATGGGCGCTTTCAATGGCGACACGCCATTGTTGCTACACCCGTGCTGGGACAACCAGTTCACGATTTAGATGAAAAACTGACCATTTTTTCTTTCAAATGCAGGGTCTTGAATATGTTTAAATCGTTAACATCGATGCCCGTCTCAGATCCGTAGCTGCTACAGCTTTCCATCCCTGTCCCAGCCCTTGGTGCGAGCTGAGGCACAGTTAAAAATCCCAACTTCTCGCTCACAAGCACTTCCATCACCTGATTCTGTCTTGCTCTGACTTATGGGAGTTGCCCGCAATATAGGTGGGTTTAACCGTTGAGCCGGAGCTACAAAATCGATGATGGAATCCTACATTTGACGAACTTGCAAGGTGTCACAACCCACCCAAACTGCAAATAGTTCATGATGAATCAGTTTTCACCATATGTCACCTATTTGGTCTATGCGAAAATACGCAATAGATCTCAATGATATCATGAGGCTCATCACATCACGTCATCACTTCGCCAAACCTTCCGTCTCATCCTGAAATATCCTGCATCCTGCAATCCAATATTACGCTGCAAAAGTGGAACAGCATGGAACACCAATGTTGACTCGATTTATCTCGTCTCATCTCGTTTCGGTGGTCCTGGATGCTCACCGACTTGCCAAGTTGCAGCAGAAGTGGCGACACCAGCTGCCCACGTGGGCTTCCAGATGCCAACAGGATAGCCTCACCGCGGAAACCAAGGTAGCTCCGGGTAGCTCCGGGTAGCTCCGGGTAGCTCCGGGTAGCGGGCTTAGCCGCGTAGACTGAGATTCCAATTTCACTGCAGTCACCAATTTCATAACCGAAGGGATCTTGATTCAAAGGACAATTGAAGTTGACAAGCCTTTTCTTGTTGTACAAAGTAGGCCAACGATTAAGACGTTGGTGCGTGCAGAAAAGTCGTTCAAGTCCCTCTCAGGTAGAATAAACTCATTTTGCACAATTGCACTCCGCTTGTCGCGTGCCAACGCGATGGGATGCTGGAGTAATTCACTTGAAGGATTTTGTCGTATCACCACAGCACTCCACAGCGTAAGCGGAGCAACATTCTTATCCCGATCAGTATGTCTGCAGCTTGTGTTTTGTTGGAATTGAAAATTGCCCGAAATCATCATCGAATCCACACTCTTTCTGGAGGATGCTCGTGAAGATGGCCCTCTCCCGCTAAATGCTGAAGGCGAGTCTTCGAATGGTCAAGGGGATACTTTTATGTACTTTGTAAGTTGGTTAAAACATGTTATAGCTTACAACATGTTATAACCAACGTAACATAATACCTGTATTAAAAGTTGGTTATAAAGAACCTACAAATTTTTCATACGTTCTCAGAAGAGATCAGCATCTAGCTGAGATGCACTCCGATACAACTACTTTGTTTCTGAAAAACATCATTGAAAACATCCTAGGAAACCTTTGTGAATGGGGCCCTGAATTAACCGTGTTGTGGCAAAGAGTCCAATCCTTACAGATCCGGAGCAAACATGAGGTCAGCAACGCTCTCCGTCAGCATTGGTAAGGTTGACCCGTTGGCTTTCCTCAGCTTGGAAAGTGCGCGAGTGCACTCTGAGCAGGTCAAGCCGTTGAACCATGAGAAAATAATGCCCTTATGTCTTGCAGTTGGTCGTGCACGAATCTTACGCATCGATCTAGCCATTCATCAATCTAGCTATATGTGAAAAACGAGTTGTGACGAACCGGATACAGTAACATCACGCAACCACTTTGCAAAAGTGCATGGGAAGCCGAAATGAGATTTCCATTGCAATATAGCCCTTTGGTTGCGACCATCCAGTTTGGAGGCCAGGGACCATGTGAGTACACCAATGAAAAGGATGAGTAGAATGCATGTTTTCTTCGAAACAGTTCATGCCGAATGATGAGGTAATTCCGCGACTCAGCTGAGTTTCTGGTATGCCATCGTTGAAACAAAGCCGTTCAGCCAATCCCATGTACAAGAAGACCTGGGTGAAAGATGCGGCACTTCCAGGGTGTGATGGCGAAAGGATCACGGATTGAGTCCACAAACGATGGAGCAAACACAAAAATCAATCGCAACACAAGGTTGAGGGTGGGGAGTGGCATCACCGAAAAAGGTAGTCTTTCCACATGTGGACAATGCATTCAATGCATTCATTTGTTGGAAGGTAACATGTCAGAGCCGGCAACTGTCAAAGAACAATGGCCTACTGCAGACCCTCCTAACATTACCTTTAAACTGCTACGGGCCGCTACATCTGAAGAAGGCAATAAGGATTTGACACTTGGTAGGGGGAACACGAAAGGTAGGTCATCAGGAAGAGGAAGCAAAAGAGTTCAAACAGCAACAATGCAGGTTCGGCCGAGCCGAAGAGTGCGTTCTCCCCAACGTGTGTGTGTGTATGTGTAAAAGCTTCTCTGTGTACAAACCTCTGTGTAAGAGCACGTACGCATAATTATCCCGGCAAGAGACCCCAAACAGTGCGTAGTTCGGATTCTAAAGAGAAAGGTGGAAAAGACTTAAAATCAGCAGTGGCTGCAAGCTAGCAGCACAAGAGCGACCCTAGTAGTGAAAAGAAGAGATACCAGGTAAGATTCTGCAAGTTCCCTTGTGAAGATCTCTGTATAGAAGATCGTGCACAAGATCTCCTTGACAGGTTCTCTGTAGAAGCTGCTGTGCAAGATCCCTGCGTAAGGCTATCTCTACAAGGTGTCTATAGGAGATCTCCACAGAAGTTCTTTGTAAGGAATCTCTGAATAAGATCTCTGTTCAGGCTATCTATATATGACTTCCGAGCAAAACTTGTGCTCTCTTCACCAGGTCTCTGTACAAGACCTCCAAAAGAGGTCTGCTGGCAAGCTCTCTGAACAAGATCTCTGTAAGAGCTTTCCTTGCACAGATCTCTATAAGAGGTCTTTTGGCAAGACCTCTGGGCGAGATGTCTGTGGGAGGTCTCTTGGCAAGATCTCTTCATGATGTATGCATATATGTATGCATGCATGCATGCATACATGTATGGATGTAGGTAATGTAATGTAATGTAATTCAACGCAACGCAACGCAATGCAATGGAATGTAATGTAATATAATGTAACGTAATGCAATGTAATGTAATGTAATGCATGCATGCATGTATGTATGTATATACGTTAACCCGCTTTCATCAAAGGCCATACAAAACATAAAAAAAAATAACCGTTCAAAATCAAGGCCCAAAAATATCATAAAGCACAGTAAATACCATGGACATGAGACCTCAGGGCCGGGTTCCCATGTATCGGCAGTCAAGTACCCTTTGTTCTTACAGGATTTCAGCACGAAGCACCTCATTCTGCAAACTAGCCACTACATAGCATCGATTTCAGTTGCACTGTGTCAGCCCACATGAACGCCTTTCACATTGCTAGATTATCCTCTTTGAACACACAAGGTCCATCTACTCAACCAGGCTGCAGCCACGGAAACGGCTACCGATTTCGTCTTCATTGCCCGGATCAGCCTTGGCCACAAACTACTTTGGTGACACCGCTTTTGCTGGCAATGTTCACAATTAGGTCCCAATACACAAATCAAGAACGCCAAAACAGGAGGTCAAATATTGTCAACAGGTGGAGGTGAAGGAATGTGACAACACCTGGAATATGGTAAGGAAGGATGAATAGGTCCATTTTTACGCCAGCAAGTGTCACACCTTCAACGGATGTTACTCTAGCCCTGGCATGATGGTTCAAAGTGAGTGGACGCTGCTGCCTGTGACACGTCAATGTTTATAGACGCAAACAGTTGATTTACCTGAAACAGTTGCCAGCAAAACCAGACACAAACGGTTTCAATATCGCAATCTTTCAATTGTTTGGACATACTCACATGCGTCTGTGCCAGATTTAAAAACAGGCGAAACTCTCTACTGCCGGATGTGCCACAAAGTCTGGGGTTCCGAGCATAGCGCTTCTTGAGGTAATTGCGCACAGTTTCCACCAAGCGCCTTAGCCGGGCCCATTCCAAGGCCACTTTGCGGGCAGAATAGCATAATGATGCATAATGGCCGTCCCTTAAATTGCAGGTTACAAACCTGAGAGGGAGGGAACGAAAGCCAGCGAGGGTTGTAGCCAACACACCTCCTTGAGCGCTTTATCCATCACACGCTTCACCCAAATCCAACAAGACCCAAGGATAAGGTCCATCAAAGTGCAAGCATGACGTGCCCCGAAACCTGTTGAGCTTCAACAAATCACAATAATCTGCTAGGAAACGGCTTTGAAACCTTTCTGTAATTGTGAAATGGCAGCCGCCTACACCCAAGTCACAACAGGGGCAAGGCTAGCGTACACCTTTTCGGTGGGCGTAGAGCCAAATGCTCAAGGCCTGTAAAGGCAGTCAGAAAACAGGTCTGAAGGACATGATGCGCTTTCACATCGGTCCTTTTCTTTGTGGCCTGAAGACCGTTTTGGCCTTTACGTGCCATGAAAGAATGTCGCCAGCTTCTCGCATCTTTCGGTCAAAAGTCCATGGTGACTTTGCAGATCTCATAGATCAGCTCGTTCCTCCACCACATACCAGGTAGGCCCATTTGGTGTCTTCCATGGGTACTCTCGCACTGCAAACCGGGGCTGCGGGCTTCGAAGCGATTTCGCTCCATGAGCCACATGAATCCCAGTCCCATCGATGTAGTGCCATCCAACCATCTCGGCCAGCTGGTACACATACTGCATCAGCTTCTCATCCTTCACCTCGGGATCTCGTCCAGGTAGATCAGCAGCAGTTGTGTCAGCTTTCTTTGCTTTCCGGCTGGTCTGCTTCGTGAACTCCTCGTTGCAGGTCACGGACCATGTGCCACACTCCAACGTCTTTCGAAGGTTGGTCTTGTCTATGTGCTTGGTCCCAGATATTCTGCGTCGATGTCCAGCGGTAAGACGTCTGAGGGCGTCTCAGTTGCTGTCTGATGGCGGCAATGGTGAATGCAAGGGACTTTTGCATTCCGAAGCCCACGTCTTGACTGACTCGATCATAGCAGTCCTTGGCATCGGTGACTCCCATCAAAGGCACCAAGCAAACCTTGAAAAACGCCTGCTTGTCGGTCATCACCTGGCCTCTCAGCTCGGCAATGCAAAGCTCACCAGCGTCTAAGCCTTCCTCGGCTCCCAAGGTTTCAGCTGCGTAGGAGGATCTGCATACCCTTTGCAATCTGTGGCTTCTGAAGTTCAAAAGATTGAAGAAGCCGGTTCCACCGCTCATCATCGCCTCATCCGCAAGGACAATGGCGTAGCAGCTCTGATTGTGAACCTTCTCCAACTTGTCCACCTCAGTAGATCCTCTGGAATCCACATTCCCCAAAGCTGCGTCCGTGATGGACATCACACCACCTTTCACGAAGTCGATTGGATGAAAGCGGAGCTTGAACTCCTGTGTCGCCTGAGCCTCTTTGATCACCTTGTTGGCACGGAGCAATGTGCCTATCGTAGCTGGTACTTCTCGTTGAAGTGCAGACACATCAAATGCCAAGTCGAAGCAGCATTGGCCTGCCAACCACTGCAGTGATCCCAATGCGCCGCGAAGCTGTCTCTGCTCCTGCGCATTCAATGGGCTTGAGGGATTTTGTCGGTGATCTCTGCTCACAGCAACCTGTTTCAAGTTCTTGTGGTAGGTGATCATGTCCATGGTCACCTCTCCAGTCTCCTTGCTCTTGGTGAACTGCTCGCCACACCAAATGAACTGGTCCTTCTCGATTGAGCCAAAACCAATGCGTTCACCCAAGCGGAGCATTGATCGTTCTGATTCCAGGTTTCCTGACATCAGCAAATCATCCACGTGGGCAGCAAGGATTCCAACCAATTCACCATCTTGATGTCGAAGTCATAGAGAGAGGTCCAAGGAGCTTCTGCACCATCCATCCTCACTGAGCTTTCTGGCCAAGCGCAAATACCAAGCTCTCGGAGCATCGGCCAAGCCAAAGATACCCTTCAACACCTTGGCCACACATCCAGGGCCAATGGGAATCGCAGGACCACGGCGTGGATCTGCCGGTCCCATGTAGATCTCCCGCTCCACGTAGGGATCTCCTTTCAGGAAAGCAGCACGAACATCAGCGCTCTGCAAACACCAGTTTGGGTGCTGTGCAGCCATGCATGCCACCAAGTGTTGACTGATCCTTGAGGCAGTCGGAGCATCTATTCGAAGGCCACCCTGCAGATTCTCGATGCCTTTGAATCCAGGGACAATGAGCCGAGAATTGGCTCGAAGAGGCAGCGGCTTCTCCTTCGTGCTGAGCGGAGCGTTCTTGTCCACCATGACGAAGGGAGGCGTCAGCACACGTTGCTCTTCTCCCTTCATCTTGAGCTCTTGCATCACAGCTTTTGACTCCTCCAGGGTCAGCACTTTCACAGCTTTGTTCTCCACGAACTTGTTCCACTGATCCACAGCGGAAGTTTGGAATTTGTCACGGGTGCCCTCGTCCATCTCGCTCCAGCGAAGATCTTTTCCTTGAGCGGCAGTTGTCAGGGCCTCGTGTTCTCCATTTCCACTGGGCCAGCATGAACCAGTAGCTTCCATAGCTTCAAATTCCCATCTGCTCGGTCTAGTCCATCTTCCATCCCAGCTGCCATGGTCGGGCTCGATGAGATTTCCATCAGCGATGTCTTGCTGTGACCAATTCACGGCTTTGACCAGGGGATGAACTCGGCAGAGTTCTGAAGCCAGCACGTCAATTGTGCGGTCACCCAAGATCAGAGGTTCCAGGGTCCTCCTTCTTGTTCCAGGGCGATCATCTTGAGCTCCTTCAGAAAGAGCACAACGAACTGCAGCTCCAGCTCGATCCAATCTCCTCGGAGGGGGCTCTTCCAATGAAGGTACTCCAGGTACTTGTTGCGGAAGTTGAGATGTCTGTCCTTGTTGTAGCTCTTGAGAACCTGAGGGCTGTCCAGGCTCAGCTGCTGCATCGCCCGAAAGTCCAAGGGCTTGTCCCGAAAGACCAGTGGGACTCACATTTCTCGCATGTCCAGCAGCTTCATCCTTTCTCGCAGCATCATGTTGAGCTCGTGAGAAAGTTGAGCAAGGGGCACCAAGCATTGACATAGGCGTTGAAGCCATTGATGTTCTTCCAGATTCCAAGTTGGTTGTAAATGTTGATCCAGGGGCACCAGCCATAGCTGAAGGAGTAGGCATCATCTCCCTCGAAAAGGGATATGGAAACACCACGGGATTCTCCATGATGACTCCACGAGCTGGTAGTGCTCGTTGTTGAGCTTGTTGTTAAACTTGATCAGGACGTGGTTGACCATCATCTCCACGTTCCACATCATCCAACTCAGGCACTGTTTCCAATGGTGCGCCATCTTGAAGAGCTGGTGGTTGAGCCACATTTTCATTGGCCGCAATCACCTCGTTCAGGACTTCTTCCCAATCTCCAGCAGTCAAGCGTTCCAAGGCACTTGCATGTCGCATGTGCTCCATTGCAACCTTTGTGATGTGGCCTCGAAAAGCAACATAGGGGACGTTTCCACCTTGCAGAGCCAGAAGAACTCCAGGTCCATGCCATCGACGTAGTGCAAGTCGTCGACGCTGGATCAGCTTCAGCTTCTTGGGGATTGCCTTCTGCTCTCTGAAGAAGTAGACCACATCGCCAATGCTGAATTGTTCCCATCCAATCGTTGGCCTCGGTCTTGCCACTGCGGCACGACGAAGTGCTCGAGAGTAGTGAACCCTCAGCATGGAGAGTTTTGCAACCTCTCTCATTGCTTGCATTCTTGCAAAACTTGCTTCATCAGCTCGAGTTTGTGTAGGCAGCTGTGAGCGAAGTTCATTTCCTCCAGCAGCTCCCACAACTCGTGGATTCTTTCCAAGAACCATTGAGAAGGGCTGTAGCCAACACCTTCGGTGTCAGTGTTGATTGCCTCCAACGTTGCAGTGAGGGCTCCACCAACAACATCATCCATTCCCAAGGCTGAGGTCTGGCGAATGGTTGTTCGCAAAACAGCTTTGAGCACACCACCGGACCGTTCTGCAAGTCCATTTTGCCACGGAGCTTCAACAGGTATGTGATGAACTGCAACATCATAGTATGACATCTTGTCCATGAACAGGGCTGATGTGAATTCCTTGCCCATGTCAACCGTGATTGAAGCTGGAATCCCCAATGGTTGGAACCAGGATTCCTCCATGAACTTCACCACCTCCGGAGCGGTCTTGTTGTCCAACACCTTGGCAACCTGGTAGCGGGTAGCACCATCAATGGCATGAGCTATCCAGAAAGTCTCCAGGCGCACATCAGGCACTGCAAACAAATCACTGTAGATCCTGTCTCCGAAGTTGCAGGCATGTGGAATGCCAGCAGGTCGATGAGTTTTCACCGTTGGCAGTTCTTGGCAAACTTCAAATTTGTGTTGTTTCACGGCCTTGACAAGTCCAGGCTGAGCGCCAGTCAGAACCAGAGCTCGAGCAAGACATAGCACAGGTCGATGTCCTGTCATCTCATGCAAGTGGGCTGCAAGCTTCTTCTCAGCTGTAGTTGGTTGATCACCTCCATCTGCAACAGGAACCACAGCTTCAGCATCTTCCAAAGCTTCTGCTCCAGGGGCTCGACCTTCAGGGTCTGCATGAAGACCATCTCCAATCTCGCCAACCTCAGGGTTGTCGTCTGGCTGATCTCCATCGCCATCATCATCATCGTCCAGGTCCTCGTCCTCGTCAGTCTCATGAACAACTTCTGCAGGACCTTCAGGTGACGCCACGTTCACCTCATGGAAAAGGCGTTCAAATTGAGCCTCCAAGCCATCCAAGATGAGCTTGGCAAGTGCAGAGGGGTAATGGCCTGCCAGCTCAGTCACCTTGTGGCCTCCAATGACCGGTTCATGTTGGTGATCTTTGGAGCATCGGCAGTCCTGCAAGGCATATGCAACCTCATAGCTCGAAGTCAGGATGTTGGTGGCTTGTAGTGCAAGCCACCTACTGCTCCTTTCAGTCCAAGTGACATTGATCGATACGCACGTAGTAGAGTCCAATCTCTGCTCGGCCTTCGGCCAATTCTCGGAAGGGTCTCCGGGTCGGGGTTCTCCAGATTTTCGGCGTTCTCCAACCCCACTGGAAGACCACGAAGATCCTTGAGAGGTAATGGTTGGTGAGGTTGATCTGCTCCTTGATGGACGGCTGACTCGCTCGGAGCCTGCAGGTTCTTCCCATATTCTTCTGAGATTCCTTCAGAGCTATCCGGTTCTTCAGAATCTCCACCATGGGCTTCACCTTGGTCGTGATGTCCGCCAGAGTGTCCTTTGGCAGAACGTCCACCTTCAGCAGCGTCGCCAACTTTACCAAGTCGGTCTTGTTGCGAGGAAGACCTCCTCTGGGACCTATCAGCTCTCTTGCCAGCTCTTCTCTTTGGCCATCCAGCGCGGCTACCGCTTTGTGAGTCTCCTCCACCAGGGCTGCTTGTTGGCGAGCACGGCTCCTTGTTTTCACGGCTTTCAGCCCGAAGGTCACCGCCTCGTCCTCCATGAAGCATTCCAGTAGCCCCATCCGAGATCTCAGTGTGATGGCATCCTTGAGGTGCACCGCTGTGAACAGATGTTGCACTCGAGACAGCCAAAGCTTCGGCCAAGCGCGACGTTTCACCATGTCCACAACTTGAGCTTTCCATTCCACTGCAGTGGATACCATCGGAAGCGGCGTTGGGAGAAACCGCAAAAATGGTCGTTGAATCAGCCACAGGAGTAGTCCTTGAAAATGCCATCTCTTCCGAAGCAGCATTCGAACCAACATGCGACTCCATCGCTGTTGAGAGGGAGTGACCGGAGGTTGGGAGAGCAGCATCTTCTGCCACAAAAGCTTCTCTTGAGAGATACGGCTGTGGGATGTAGTGCACAACCATGTTCAAGTCACCACCAGCCGCATCGATCTTGGATTTTACCTTCCAAACCATTTTGCCTTCACATTGAACCTCACAAACACCTCCAACTCCAACACAATGCCGCGGCTCTGCAGTGAGGGAAGGCGAAGGGCATTCTGCATCTCCTTGCCAATGGCCAGGTTTTCCACACACAAAGCATTTGCCCTTTGGCAGCACCACCACGGCCACGACCAGCTTTGTTTGCCACCTGATCCACGGCCTTTGAAGCCACGATCTTTGCGAAGGGCTCCAATCTGAGCTCGAGCTTCACGAAGAGTAACCAGGGCTTCCACAGCGTCATCCACTTGTTGTTCCAAAGCCGCAAGCTCCTCCTCGCTATGGCCAGCAGCCGCAGCTTCGTCCAGCTCAGTTGCCAGGATCTCCAAAGTAAGTCTCCTGCAAACCTTGAAATTCATCATCTTCTCCATCATCTTCGGCTCCATCTTCAGCGACATCGCCAGCAGTCTCTCTCTTCATCCACCAGGGTGTCCTCAGCTTCAGTCACATAGACCGCACTGGGACGGCTCTTACCACGCCAGCTTGAAGAGGCAGTCGATGATGAAGATGATGGCAAGCTCTTGCGAAACCTCGACAAAGTTGAGGATGTCAGGCTAGTTGTTCTCTTCTGGAAGTTGCCAGCACCTCCAGGGCGTTGGTATCCACCAGCCATGTGAACCCGCTTGGAAAGCCACACAGCTTCTCTTTCACAGATGCCATAGTCCGTATCGGACCCCAACGTAGTTTCCAGCATCTGCTTCTGAATCTCGGAGAGTTGAAGCTTCTGCTTTAAAAACCAAGCTTGTTCCGATGGGTCCGCATTCACACCTTCAGATTTCATCTCCCCAGCCAAGGTCCGGAACCTCATTGCGAAGTTCGGGATGCTTTCACTAGGTCCTCGTTTGAGGGTCATGTAAAACCTTTCTCTCAGTTCGCCCTTCCTGTCAAGGGCTGTGCGTCCAACCATCTCTTCCCATGATGACAAAATCCTGTGGATGCCGTAGTCATACTGGGCAGGGATGTCCTCCTCCACGCCGGTCTCGATGTTCAGCTCCTTTCTCGCAGGCTTGTACTCCAACTGCTTCGGGTCAAACTCCAAAGCTTGAAGTTTGGCACTGCCCTTCTGCCTCATAGCGAAGCGGGCTGCCAAGTTGAAGTCAGTGGTCTTCTTCAGGTCGATCGAACTCAGCCACCAGGTGACACTGCGCTTGAAGTCACGCCCGCCCATCCCAAACGGGGATGTAGCTGTCAAACCCACATTCCTCCTTCTTCTCATCCTCCGCCATCGGCCAAGGGAGCTTGAAGAGGTAGTCCAGGAAAATCGGCCACCACCAAAAGCACCAAAGCGCCAAGCGGGTCCAGGTAGTACAGGATGTAGTCGATGAGCAGCACGTCCAGGTAGAGCACGAAGCAGCGAGGCCAGGTAGTAGAGGTTGTCGTCCACACCAAGTCGAAGGTCAGGTAGTGCAGGATGTAGTCCGCACCGAGTCGAAGGTCAGGTAGTCCAAGATGTAGTCGAAGGCCAGGTCCAGGAAGAGGTAGTAGGCGATGTCCACGAAGTCCGCGTCCAAGTAGAAGAGGAAGTAGTCAGCAGCGAAGCAGCGAAGGGCACTGGACCACGGCGGGCTCCAGCTACCACTGTGAAATGGCAGCCGCCTACACCCAAGTCACAACAGGGGCAAGGCTAGCGTACACCTTTTCGGTGAGCGTAGAGCTAAATGCTCAAGGCCTGTAAAGGCAGTCAGAAAACAGGTGCCAAGGGGCCAGATCAGCCGTTGAGGTTCAGCATGGGTTCATCTAGTAGCAAAACCCTTGCCGCCCAGCCCCACAGTTTGCAGACCGGGGGGGGCGGACCAGCCCACTTTGCGAACCAGGCGGAACCGAAGCCCTACCGTCACCAAATTGCCACCTGCTACTTTTTAGCGGCGACAGTCGGCCACGGCCCTCAGACGCCCTAATGCTCACTACGTTCGCAACCAACAACTAAGCCTTGCCTGTTGGCTGGCGTTCGTATGACAAAATCTACGATTCCATTGGTACCCCGTGTTCAACCGGATGTTTTTGGGCATGTCCAACTATGGATTTGGGGACGTGCTGCACCAACTTTAGTGAATCTCTGGCACTACTAGTAGCGTGGTTCAAGCCGCCCCAGCGTGATCTTTGGGGATCTATGAGAACTTTTTGCTCATCTTAAAGGTATTTATTAACTGATCTACTTTCCGGGCCCAAGTTGCCAAAGTCAAGGAGTGGGGCGGGGGCTATGGTTCTGGGACTACTACTTGGTGCATCTCGCCTACACCAAAGGTCGATGTTTTCTGTTCAAAGTGGACCGCGCAGCAGAGCTCTGGCTGCATTTGTGGTGTCGTGACGACTATTGGGATGTTGTTTCCGGCGGAACTTGCTGGTCCCACTTGCTACCCAAAAAGTTTTGGTTGGGATTTTGGAGATTTGTTGGGAGATTTGTTGGGAGACTTGGGACATGTTGTGACCTTGGTCACGTGCAGCTCCGCTTGTCATTTTGTGTTCAGAGCTTTGAAGCACTGCGACGTGCACGTGTGGAGCTTTGCTTTGCTTCTTTGGTGGGGACGGTCGTCACTCCAGTGATCCGTCGGCAGCATGTTCTTTGAGGTGAGGTGTGGTCGTGATCATCCTGTGGGCGCACGATTGATTCGGTCCTGAGCAGAAAGGGGACCTCTCGGTTGCACACTGTTTCACGTCAACATGAAACCTTATCAAGGGAAAAACATGCTTTTGACCAAGTGAAAAAAACCTTGTGTACTTGGTCTTCATCAGGTGATATTGATCTAAACCGCTGGTTGTTCCTATGGGCTCGTTTTCTGAGGGAGTCCATGCGAAAATCGTGACTGTGATCCTCAAAACAAGCATCTTTCCTTCACACGACAAATGCCATGCATATTTTGATTTGTCCATGGCAGCCGCCTGGGTCTCCCGGCGGGGTTTCCCGGCGGCTGGTCTCCCGGCGGCTGTGCCCTTGTGAGCTCAAGAGGAACTCTAGCACATGTCTGGAGCCAGGATGCCACGGATGCAGGTGCGAAGACCCCTCAGACTTCTCCAAGAATCGCTTGGTGTTTCTCTACAACTGCTAAAGTAAACCACATGTATGAAGGCAGAACACAAATACAGACACATACTAACGGTAACCTAACAGTATACTAACGGTATGCGGAGTCAGCTCGAGCAATTCAAAAATTCAAAAGTCTGCGTAGAGGTCTCTCTGTCTTTCTCTTGTATTTACCGTATCTTGTGAAGCTTGCTGCCCTGCTAAATACGGTAGGTAATGGTATGTATTCTTTGTACTTCTTTGTCACACATGGCAAAAAACTGGACTTCGAGGTAGTTGCTACATGTTGCTACTATTTAATGGACTGGCTGGATCCCGATTGGAAAAGAGAATGGCCGTTGATGAGGCATCCACCTTGAATTTCGCAGGATTCGGGACAGCTTGCCCGACTCCGGTCACTGACGTGATTTTCACGGAAAAAGCAGCACGTCAAAACTCAAACAGGAAGTGGGTGGAACATGAAATGGCTCAATTTGGTATAGGACTGGAACCAGCACTCAGTCAACTTTCTCAGAAACATTCAAACGCACCTGGATGCCAAGTGAAAGTGCCCGCACTTTTACCCAGATCACCCTTTTCATTTGCACCATCCAGCACCATCCAGCACCATCCGCCTGATCCTGTGGCAGAACGAAATGTCAGGAAAACCACACAGGTCGATTCCACCAAAAAGTCCAGCCAATTGTCAGCAAATCATCTACCATGGAGACGCATCATGCGATCAACCCATGTGTTGGTGCACTCGATCTCTTGATATCTCTTCATACTGCGTCGCAACGCCGCGACAGGTTCAAACCTTGTGGATAGAGCACCGAACTGCTAGAGATCTTATGCTCTTATTCTAGGATGGTGGAATTCCAACAGTGCTGCCCGGAATGCCCCTATCACTTCATTCTTTCCACCGAAATCGAAAAGGCACAGCACCCCTTATCTTGGATAATTTTCCAAACCGGATTTTCTCCGGGACACTTCTGCAAACAAGTGTCCTTACAAATTCAAACAAAAGCCGAATTTGCCCTCTGACAAAGCGAGGGAGTGGGAAGTGACTTGTTATTGAGTCTTCCCTTGCTTGGGAGAATTTGTTGCCAAGGGATTTACCAACCCCCAAGAATTCGCTGCAAATGCTTTATATTTATCTTTATTATCTTTATTCATCTTTCATTGAAAACCGAACCGAAGATTTGAAGCGTTGGACCGGTTTGAAGTTGGAATCATTTTCGACTCTTCACGTCAGCATCGAGGGCAAGAGCAACCAATTTGTTTTAGAAAACCGTCCCAAAATGTTCCAAAGACTCACCATCTGGCACTAGAGTCACTAGAATCACTAGAGCAGGCTGAAAACAAAGCAGGAAAATGGCCATGGTGGAGAGTTGGCTTTCCGACAGAGTAACCAAGAGCAACAAGTTGCAACAAGAGTTTCCAATGGCCTTTCCACAGTTCCTCAAAGGATGTCAAGAGTATGAGCCCTCTTGAGCCAACATGGTCCAGTAGTTCTAGATGCGTAGCTTCAGTAGTTCTTGCTGCGAGAGAATTTGCACTGAAGCCATTCGCACACTTTGAAACAGCTTTGCCCATTGCAGTAAGTTGACAGAAGAAACCATGGTTTCATGCAATCTTTAGAACAACTCTTGATGGCTGAAAATGAGAGGATGGCAGACTTCACAATCAGTACAATCATGCATGTACATTGCAGTCTCCTGGGAATCCCAGGAGTGGTGACAATCATCCATGAGGAAATCGCATGTTCATCATACTGGCAGTTAGCCTGTCTGGAAGGGTTAATGGTTGCTGGCGCTGTTGGTCTCCAGTTGAACCCGTGCAAAAGTTTTTCATCAGGCTTGACCGAAACTTGTACCTGTGTGCTGAAGCAATTCGTGACATTTTATGATCACAGTCGTGCCAGGAAGAATCCCCGCACTCCAAAAACCGAAAAACTCTTGCGCAACAAACCCACCCCCTTTGTTTTCTTGCCTTGACGATCTTGATGTTGGTACTCCCAAAACAAAGTGCATCGACCCACATGCTTGGACTAGACGCCCGAAAACTGCAGGTCCAACGGTGGTGCGGTGGTGATGAGGCTTCACTTCATCACCCAGTCGAGGTCTGGTGAGTCTGGTGATAGGATTTTGCTGTCAACTCAACACTGAGACTTCAGGACGCTTTTAACGCTGCCTAGTTTCAGTTGAGTTGGAATCTTTTGCACAGACCTCGCTCCACAGCGGGGAAAAATGTGGAGAACACCTTGCCAGAAAGTAAACAAAATCGGAACCAGCCTCACTTGCGCCCTCACTTGCGCCCTCACTTGCGCCCAGATTCATGTATACCTATCTTCATGTACAAAAATTAAAGGACCGGATAACCCCACAAGTCAACTTCTTCCAATAATGAGCACCAAATGTTGTAGCGGGGACGGGGAAGGAAGGAAAGACAAAGGAGGTGGTGAAGGATCGAAAAGTTAAAACAGTTGTGTGTGACAAAGTGGTATGTGAAAAAGATAGTATGTACGTACGTGCATATATGTACGAACGTATGTATGTATGTATGTATGTAGGTATGTAGGTATGTAGGTATGTAGGTATGTAGGTATGTAGGTATGTAGGTATGGATGTATGGATGTATGGATGTATGGATGTATGGATGTATGGATGTATGGATGTATGGATGGATGTGTGTATGTATGTATGTATGTACGTATGTATGTATGTATGTATGTATGTGTGTGTGTGTGTGCGTATGTGCGTATGTGCGTATGTGTGTATGTGTGTATGTATGTATGTATGTATGTATGTATGTATGTATGTATGTATGTATGTATGTATGCACGCATGTATGCATGCATGCATGTATGTAGGGTAAGTTGTTTGTGAGTAAGTTATTTGTGAGTAAGTTGCTCCGCTTTCTTCGAGTTCCACCAGGCTCTGATGGTTTTTTCCCGACATACTATCAAAGCGATGGTGTGCTCACCATACTTCCGCTGACCAAAGTAATGTTCTGCACTCTTTCGAGCGCATCCGCAAATTTTGCGAACTCTTTCTGAATGCCCTATGGCTGGTAATCATCCCTGGCATATAGTCGTGTGACAAGTTGTGTGTGACAAAGTTGTGGGTGACAAGTTCTGTGTGAAAGATGGTGTGTGACAAAGTTGTGTGCGAAAGATGGTGTGTGACAAAGTTGTGGGTGAAAGATGGTGTGTGACAAAGTTGTGTGTGAAAGGTGGTGTGTGACAGATGGTGTGTGACAAAGTTGTGGGTGACAAGTTGTGTGTGAAAGATGGTGTGTGACAAAGTTGTGTGTGAAAGATGGTGGGTGACAATGTTGTGGGTGAAAGATGGTGTGTGACAAAGTTGTGTGAAAGACAGTGTCTGACAAAGATGGTGGGTGAAAGATGTATGTGACAAAGAGGCTGCGCCAGGTGACGCCTGCCACGCAGAACGCAAGTGGCAGTAACCAAGTCCCAATTCTGCCACGCAGAACGGCAGTAACCAAGTCCCAATTTTGTCACGCAGAACGCAAGTGGATGTCTCCAAGTGCCACGCCTGCCACGCAAAGCGAAGGTGGATGTGACCAAGTGCCACTCCTGCCACGCGAAAAGGTGGATGTCGCTAAGTGCCACGCCTGCCACGCAAAGTGCCGCGGCGCCACCGGCGACAAAAACGATGGTGTGTGAAAGATGGTGTGTGTGTGTGTAACATCTAAATAGATGTAAAACTTCTCTCTTTTTCTTCCTTCTGTCCTCTCCCTTTTTAAATCTAGTGCAAGGGTTTTAAATCTAGTGCAGGGGGATGAGGGTCCCTTGGTGTGCCTCATCTAACAAAGACCGCACCAAGTGGACGTGATATCAGTGCCCGGCCAGCACTGACGTACCTGCACTTGTATATATTTTTTACGCTGTTGGTTTATATGTCAAAGACTCCTGTGATTTTTTACTGACGTGCTCCTTATTCCCCAACAGCAGAAGCTTTGGGGTCTTCAGCCATAGTAAAGGTTTCGGAGCAGACCGGAGCAGCTCCAAAACCCATTCCCCCAAGGTTCCCAAGGTTCCCAGGGTTCCCAAGGTTCCCAGGGTTCCCAAGGTTCCCAAGGTTCCCAACATTCCCAAGGTTACCAAGGTTCCCAAGGTTCCCAAGGCTCCCAAAGTTCCCAAGGTTCCAAAGGTTCCGGTTCCCAAGGTTCCCAAGGTTCCCAAGGTTCCCAAGGTTCCCAAGGTTCCGAAGGTTCCCAAGGCTCCCAAGGCTCCCAAGGTTCCCAAGGTTCCCAAGGTTCCCAAGGTTCCCAAGGTTCCCAAGGTTCCAAGGAAGAGGTTCCCAAGCAACGTTCCCAAGCAAGGTTCCCAAGAGGTTCCAAGAAAGGCTCAAAGGTTGCCAAGCAAGGGTTCCCAGCAAGAGCTTCCCAAGCAAGGGTCAGGAAGAGGTTCCCAAGCAAGGTTCCCAGGAAAAGGTTCCCAGGAACAAGGTTCCCAGGAGCAAGTTCCCAAGCAAGGTTCCGAGGAACAGGTTTTGCAAGCACGGATTTCAGGAACCGTTTTCAAGGTTCCCAAGAACCGTTTCCCAAGCAAGTTTTCCAGGAACATGTTTTTCCAAGCAAAGCAAAGTTCCCAGGACAGGTTTTCAAGCAAGTATTTCCAGACGAGGTTTCAAGGAAGAGGTGTCAAAGCAAGGTTCCCAGCAAGCTGGTTCCCAAGCAAGGTTTTCAGGAAGAGGTTCCCAAGCAAGGTTCCCAGCCACAGGTTCCCAGGAACAGGTGCCCATACAAGGTTCCCAAGAACAGGTTCACAAGTAATTCCCAAGTACGTTCCCAAGCAAGGTTCCCAGCAACAAGTTCCCAGGAACAGGTTCCCACACAAGTTTCCCAAGAACAGGTTCACAAGTAAGGCTGCCGGAAAAAGTTCCCAGGCAATGTTTCCAGGAAAAGGTTCCCAAGCAAGGTTCCCAGGAACAGCTTCTCAAGCAAGGTTGCTAGGAAGAGGTTCTGAAGCAAAGTTCCCAGGAAGAGGTTCGCAAGCAAGGGTTCCCAGTTGTTCCTGGAAATTTTGCTTGGGAACCAGCTCTTCCTGGGGACGCTTACTTGAGAACCTTTTCCTGCGAGCCTTGTTCCTGCTTGGAACCTTGCTTGGAAACGGTTCCTGGGACCTTGCTTGGGAACCGTTACCTGGTAACCGTACTTGCAATCGGTTCCTAAGAAATTAACCTTGCTTGGGTTCCTCAGCCACCCCAGGAACAAGATTTCCAATCACATTTTCCAGTTTTAGGTTCGCAAGCAAGGTTACCAGGAACGATTCCCAAGCCAGGTTCCCAAGAACAGGTTCCCAGGAAAGGTTCCCAAGCAAGGGTTCCAGAAACAGTTGCCAAGCAAGGGTTCCAGAAACAGTTGCCAAGCAAGATTCCCAGGTCAGGAACAGGTTCCCAAGCAAGGTTCCCAGAAACAGGTTTCCAAGAAAGGGTTGCAAAAAAGGTTTCCAAGAATAGGTTCGCAAGCAAGGGGTTTCCAGGCAATGTTCCTGGGAACAGGTTTCCAAGCAAGGTTCGCAAGACCAGGTTCCCAAGCAAGGTTCGCAAGAACAGGTTCGTTCCCAAGCAAGGTTCGCAAGAATAGGTTCACAAGCAAGGGTTCCAAGAACAGTGCCTCAAGTTCCCAAGCGAGGGTTCCAAGAACAGGTTTCCTTGCAGGGTAGCGGCAAGGTCCTTGGGAACAGGTTCCCAAGCAAGGTTTCCACGAACAGGTCCCCAAGCAAGGTTCCCCAAGGACAGGTTTGCAAGCAACCTTCGCAAGAACAGGTTCGCAAGCAAGGGTTCGAAGAACAGGTTCCCAAGAACAGGTTCGGGTTCCAAGAACAAATTCTCCAGGAAGGTTCCAAGAATAGGTTGCCAGCACGGTTCCCACGAACTTTTTCTCAAGCATGGTTTCAGGTTGTTCATGTTCCCAGGAACAGCTTTTCAAGAACAACTTGCAAAGCGAAATTTCGAAGACCATCTGCAAGCAAGGTTGGAAGCAAGAATAGAATCCCAAGCCAGGTTCCGAAGGACAGGTTCCTAAACAAGGTTCCTAAGCAAAGTTACGAAAAACAGGTTCCCGAGCAAGGTCCCAATGAACAGGTTTGAAGCAAGCAGGCAAAGTTTCCAAGAACAGGTTTCCAAGAGAAAGTTCCCAAGAACAGGTTACCAGGCAATGCTCCCAAGAGCAGGTTCCTAAGAATAGGCTCCCAAGAACAGTTTCCCAAGCAAGGTTCCGATAAACAAGTGTCAAGCAACGTGTCCAGGAACAATTGCCCAGGCAAGGTTCCAAGAATATTGAACAACAGAGCGCTGCAAAGTTTGAAGATTTGTTCTAATAACGGAACGGAGAGATTGAAGAACTAGTTTTGCTTCAAAAAATGATACGGCACTCGCACATGGATAAAACACTAGACGACAGCGTGGCATGAAAGAAGGCAGTAGGGAGGAGACGAGAAGAAAAGGATGATGGTGATGATGATGACGACAATGATGATGGCGATGACGATGACGAGGATGAATGGCGATGGAGATGATGATGAATGATAGCTGACGCGAGTCATATCATATATCCACGGTTTCGCGCCTTTTTTGGCCCCACAGAGGGTTTGCTCCAGGGCTGGCACCTGAGTGACAGTCAGAATCCAAAGACATGTTGTTTTTACACAGCGAAAAATTTACACAGAGAAGATGTTACACACAGAAGCCTTTACACAGAGAGGGATTTACACAGAGCAACTTTTACACAGACGCTTTTGCACACAGACGCTTTTACACACAGAAGCTTTTGCACAGAAAAGCCTTTTCTAAAGAAGTCTTACCACATGAAGCCTTTACACAGAGCAGCTTTACACACAGACGCTTTTTCACAAAGAAATTTTTACACACAGGAACTTTAACGCGCAGATGCCCAAGCTTTTACACACAGGAACTTTTGCACACACACACACGCCTTACAAAAAGAAGCTTTTAGACACAGAAACTTTTACAGCCTTTTCACAAGAAAGCTTTTACACAGAGATGCCTTTACAAACAGAAGCTTTTACACACAGAAGCTTTTACTCAGAGAAGTCTTTAAACAGAGCAGCTTTTACAGAAAAAGAAGCTTTTACACAGAGAAGATTTTGCACAGAGAAGCTTTTTCACAGACAAGTGTTTGCGGGAAGGAACTTTGAGCACAAACGGTTTTTAGATACAGCAGCTTTCACACAGAGAAGCTTTTGCGCGGACCAGCTTTTACACTCAGGTTTGTTTTCACAGAGCAGCGTTTACGCGGAGCAGCTTTTACACACCGAAATTTTGACGCAGAGAGGCCTTTACACAGAGAAGCTTGTACACACAGAAGCTTTTACACACCGACGCCTTCGCACACACACACAGATGCCGGTACACAGAGCAGCTTTGACACACAGACGCTTTTACACAGAGAAGCCAATACACAGAGCAACTTTTACACAGCGCGGCTTTTACACGGAAACGCCTTTACACAAAGAAGCTTTTCTACACAAACGCTTTTACGCATAGAGGCCTTTACACACAGAAGCTTTTATGCACAAGGTTTTCACACGGAAGCTTTACACAGAGAAGCGTCTAAACAGAGCATCTTTAATACACAGAAGCATTTACACACACACAAGCTTTACACACGCGCCTTTGCACACAGAGCTTTTACCTACAGACGCCTTTACGCATAGAAGCTTGTTCACAGAGCAGGGTTTACACAGAGCACAGAGAGAGGCCTTTGTACAGAGCAGCTTTTACAATCTTATACGCGCAGAAACTTTAAACACGCCCTTGTAAAATCGTAGTTTTACACAAGTTTATTTCGCGCAAAACGGTTGTGCCTGACGTTTCAAACTGGATAAAGTCGCAATTTTACACCAATTCTTGAACGTTGGCATCTGACGTTAAAAAACCGCAATTTTCCCACAGTTATTGCCGTTTGACTTTCATGCCAGGCTTGCATCTGAACTTTCAAAATCACAATTTTATACCAGTTTTTGACGGTTAACCCTCATTTCGTGCGAAGGGGCTGTGCCGGGCCTCACCAAATTTGCATTTTGCCACATGTTTGGATGTCCGACCTGCGCGATCTCTGAAGAGGGTTGCCCGTGCCCAAAAGAAATTCACATTCCACCACATGTTTGGGCGTTCGAAACGCACGATCTCCGCAGACGGCTGCTGCGGGCAAAGAAGTTTCGCATTTCACCACACCACATGTTTTCCCATCCGACACGCGCCATCTCCGCAGAGGGTTGCCCAAGGACAAACAAGACCCGCATTTCGCAACACGTTTGGGTGTCCGACACGCCGCAGAGGGTAACGATTCGTAAGCCACCGCCTGGCTGTCCCTGCCACCAGAGAGAAATAGTAAATAGAAGAACTGGATGATCTTGCAGGAGTTCAGATACAATTTGATCACCTGGAAGTTAGCTGAACCCCTGTGTAGAAACTCCAATTTCTGTGCAAAATGACCTTGCCGGCAGGAGTCTTGTAGGAGTTCAAGTAGAAATGGATCACCTGCAAGTCAACTCCTGTGTAAATGACATTGTTCAAGTTTTGTAGGAGTTCCCTAGAAGTTGATCACCTATAGCTGATGTAGGTGATGTTGTCTATGTTGTAGATGATGAGGATGATGTTGTAAGTGATGTAAGGTTAGATAGATTTGAAGATGTAGGTGATGTATAGGATGCAGTGATATAGATGATGATGTAGGTTATGTATGCGTTGTAGGTGATGTATATCATGTAGATGAGGTTGATGGAAAAAGATCGTGTAGTGATGTAGATGGTGTAGGTGAGATAGATGATGGTGATGATGATGATGGTGGTGGTGATGGTGATGATAATCATGATGATGTAGGGAAGATGGTGCAGAAGATGTAGGTGATGTGGGTGATGTAGAGGATGTAGTGATGTAGGTGATGATGTAGGTAATGTATGTATTGTAGATAAAGCATGTCATATAGATGAGGTTGATGGAAAATGTGTAGGTGGTGTAGATAATGTAGGTGAGACAGATGTAGGTGATGATGATGATGATGATAATGATGATGATCGTGATCGTGATGATGATGGTGTAGATGTAGATGTAGATCTAGAGAAAATGGTGTAGAAGGCGGTATAGAAGATGCATGTGATGTAAAGGACATAAGAGATGTGGATGATGTATGTTAGGTAGATGAAGTGAAGAGTGAGGCAGACAACAATTCTTTGGGAAAAAGCCTTCGCACGAGCTTCGGGAATTTTGGCTTTTGGAAAAGCGGTTTTTCATAAAGTGTTTGTGCTGTGATTGCGCCTTGTACGTCCGACCTCTAGAGTAAGAAGGGCGGGGCAATAAACATACTTCACTCATTGGGTGTTTTGCAACTGTTTTTGTTTCTGGCTGTTGGGGATACTCTTTGGGCTTATACTCTTACTGCTGTTGGTTTATATGTCAATGACTCCTGTGATTTATATGGACGTGGCAAGGGGCTAAGCCAAGAACCCCAATAAACAAACAATCTAATAAATTTGTTTCCTGTCCTTTTGCATATTACAGGATTCACTTCCTGCAGGACCTTTTCAATGATCCATTCTTGTCTAGTGTGATTCCTATGGTGACTCCGACAAGGTGCCATAGGGCCAATTGAGGCAACCCTGTTTAGGGTGAATGTCGACTGACTTGACTTCCGAATTCACACATTTTAATTTGGTAATTCGTTTAAGTTAAGTGCAACAGCCTGCCGTACGGTTTTTCACCTTTTTGTGATGTCCCGCTGTTCCGGCTGTCCTTATGAACCCAGTGAAATGCATCTCTGCTGAGTGCGGTTGTGCCGAACGTCAGAAACCTCTTTTTTTTTTGCAGCAATTTCACAGCGACATAAGGCAATACTACATGAAACAGGATCAGGCAGGCTCATGTCTTTCAGGTGTGGTCTTTTTCCTTTTGATGGTTGTCTGGTGAGGTGAAACATATTGTGCACCTAATTCGTTGGAACTTGAAAGCTGTTATATGCCCTTGTGGCTGACTTGAACACGGGCCTGGAGTGGCACAACGCACGACTTCTAGGTTTTAGGAGCTGAATCCTGTTGTTTTACTAATTGTTTTGGTTTTCCTGTCTGTCATCAACTAGTCCCCCATTTGGTCCCTAATTTCCCCGCGTGCCTCTCCGTAATGTGTCGTGGGGTTTAGGTGTGTGCGCTGTTTTGGTTAGGTCCGTTTCGCCGTGTAGGTTGGTTCCGGAGGTCCGTCTGTTCCCCTCCCCCCCTGCGCTGTTTTTGGCCGTTTGCCCTTCGTGTGTCCGCTTTTTTCTTCCTCTTGCCTTTCAGGTTGACCCGGCTCTGGCCGGGTGTGTGTGTGTAACATCTAAATAGATGTAAAACTTCTCTCTTTTTCTTCCTTCTGTCCTCTCCCTTTTTAAATCTAGTGCAGGGGGATGAGGGTCCCTTGGTGTGCCTCATCTAACAAAGACCGCACCAAGTGGACGTGATATCAGTGCCCGGCCAGCACTGACGTACCTGCACTTGTATATATTTTTTACGCTGTTGGTTTATATGTCAAAGACTCCTGTGATTTTTTACTGACGTGCTCCTTATACTCTTACTGCTGTTGGTTTATATGTCAATGACTCCTGTGATTTATATGGACGTGGCAAGGGGCTAAGCCAAGAACCCCAATAAACAAACAATCTAATAAATTTGTTTCCTGTCTTTTTGCATGTTACAGGATTCAGTTCCTGCAGGATCATATAATGATCCATTCTTGTCTAGTGTGTGTGTGTGTAACATCTGAATAGATGAAAAACTTCTTTCTCTTTTTTCTTCCTTCCGTCCTCTCCCCTTCTAACAATAGTAATAATAATGCAGGGGGACAGAGCTCTCTGATGCTACTCTGTCCAACGAAGCTATGCATCAGAGAGGGAAGCATCCATTGGCCATGGATGTGTACCTGCAAACATGTCTAATGGTCTAGGCTGGTTTGCACGTTACAGGACTCAGTTCCTGACGGATCACTATAATGATCCATTCTTGTCTAGTGTGATTCCTATGGTGACTCCGACAAGGTGCCATAGGGCCAATTGAGGCAACCCTGTTTAGGGTGAATGTCGACTGACTTGACTTCCGAATTCACACATTTTAATTTGTAATTCGTTTAAGTAAAGTGAAGCAGTTGGCCTTACGGTTCTGCACCATTTTTATGATGTCCCGCTGGTCCTTTGGTCCCAGGGTTCCTCGCCGAATGCTTGCCTATCAGGGTGCAGCCGTTCTGAACTTCCTGAAACCTTTTTTTTTACTGCAGTTTTGCTTTCACAGTGACAAATTACTCATGACATGACATGAACGACAGGCAGGCACACGACTTTCAGGTGTGGTCTTTTTTCTTTTGATGGTTGTCTGGTGAGGTGAAACATGTTGTGCACCTAATTCGATGGAACTTGAAAGCCGTTTATGCCATTGGGGCAAGACTTGAACACGGGCCCGGAGGGGCATAACGCACGACTCCTGGGTATTTAGGAACTGAGTTCTGTGTTTAAACTAATTGTTTTGGTTCCTTTTGTTTACCATCAACTAGTCCCCCATTTGGTCCCTAATTTTCGTCGCGTGCCTCTCCGTAATGTGTCGTGGGGGTTTAGGTGTGTGCTCTGTTTTGGTCAGGTCCGTTTCGCCGTGTAGGTTGGTTTTGGAGGTCCGTCTGTTCCCCTCCCCCCCTGCGCTGTTTTGGCCCTTTGCCCATCGATTGTGTCCGCTTTTTTCTTCCTTTTGCCTTTCAGGGTTGACCCGGCTCCGGCCGGGTGTGTGTGTGTGTAACATCTGAATAGATGTAAAACTTCTTTCTCTTTTTTCTTCCTTCCGTCCTCTCCCCTTCTAACAATAGTAATAATAATGCAGGGGGACAGAGCTCTCTGATGCTACTCTGTCCAACGAAGCTATGCATCAGAGAGGGAAGCATCCATTGGCCATGGATGTGTACCTGCAAACATGTCTAATGGTCTAGGCTGGTTTGTACGTTACAGGACTCAGTTCCTGACGGATCACTATAATGATCCATTCTTGTCTAGTGTGTGTGTGTGTAAAAGATGGCGTGTGAAAGATGGTGTCTGAAAGATGGTGGTTGACAAAGATGTGTGTTAAAGATGGTGTGTGAAAGATGGTGTGTAAAAGATGGTGGTTGACAAAGATGGTTGGCAAAGATGATGTGTGAAAGATGGTGTGTGTGTGTAAAAGATGGCGTGTGAAAGATGGTGTGTGAAAGATGGTGGTTGACAAAGATGTGTGTGAGAGATGGTGCGTGAGAGATGGTGTGTGAAAGATGGTGGTTGACAAAGATGGTTGGCAAAGATGATGTGTGAAAGATGGTGTGTGTGTGTGTAAAAGATGGTGTGTGAAAGATGGTGGTTGACCAAGATGTGTGTGTGTGTGACAAAGTTGTGTGTGAAAGATGGTGTGTGACAAGTAACATATGAAAGATGGTTGGAAGGAGGCGGGGCGGGAGGCGGCGGAGGCGGAGGCCCGGGATAGAGAATCAAAAACAAGAACCCCACACAAAGTGTACATAAACAACCTTTTAGGTTGGGACTTGGGGACTTGGGTTTAGGGGGGGACTTGGGGACAAGGAGACATGGTGTAGGTATCAAAGTGTACATAAACAACCTTTTAGGTTGGGACTTGGGGACTTGGGTTTAGGGGGGGACTTGGGGACAAGGAGACATGGTGTAGGTATCAAAGTGTACATAAACAACCTTTTAGGTTGGGACTTGGGGACTTGGGTTTAGGGGGGGACTTGGGGACAAGGAGACATGGTGTAGGTATCAAAGTGTACATAAACAACCTTTTATGTTGGGACTTGGGGACTTGGGTTTACGGCGGACTTGGGGACAGGAGACAGGGTGTAGGTATCAAAGTGTACAAAAACAACCTTTTAGGTTGGGACTTGGGGACTTGGGTTTAGGGGGGGACTTGGGGACAAGGAGACATGGTGTAGGTATCAAAGTGTACATAATAAACAACCTTTTAGGTTGGGACTTGGGGACTTGGGTTTACGGGGGACTTGGGGACAAGGAGACAGGGTGTAGGTATCAAAGTGTACATAAACAACCTTTTAGGTTGGGACTTGGGGACTTGGGTTTAGGGGGGGACTTGGGGACAAGGAGACTGGGTGTAGGTATCAAAGTGCACATAAGCAACCGTTTAGGTTGGGACTTGGGGACTTGGGGACTTGGGGTTAGGGTGGGACTTGCGGACTTGGGTTTCGGGGGGGACTTCTAGTTGCTCTAAGCCGCTGTTTACCTTGGCCCTGCCACGTAAAGTCAGTGAAAGGGGCTGCACGGGCACTACACTTGGTGCGGGCGGTTTTCGTCGCGAAGCGACCGCGAATACTTTCATATACTTTCCACTGAATATGGGGCCTCAACACATCGGATCTGGGATGGAGTGCCTATACAAAAAGATGCAAGGAGAAACAACATCTAAGATTCTGAGATGTAAACTTTTTCAAAAAGAATAATTACAAGACATTACAAGTCTGGTATATACACGTTCTCCAACGTCAGAAAGCAAGTTGTGTAAAACAGGCAAGGAGCTATCAGTGTCGCACCCTGTGCTGAGGGACGCTGGAGGAAATCATGTCGACAAACGCTACGCTAAAGAAACGCAAGGCTCCCATAGACTCCCATCCGACTCAACCCTTCGAGTCCCAACGCAGCAGTTTCTAAATTCCAGTACTCGAGGCTTCAACCTTCAAACCCTCCCCCTACTCAGACAACCCTTTTTTCAAACTGAGGCGCACAACCTTCCAAATATCCCAAGCTGCACTGGGCACACAACGTAGCGCTGACATGCTCTTATGGGTCAGCTGATGCCCGTGTCGGAAGGCTTCTGATCTGAGCGAGACAAATCGACGGGCACAAGCGAGGCCGTTTCCCGAAAAATCAGGCCAACAGACGTTGCAGTTGCGTGTCATTGAAGCACGCCGCAACTTTGAACAATTTCTTATGGTTTCTGATCATCCCAGCACAGTGGTCGAAGCAACTGGCTGCCAAAGTGGCAACTAAAATCTGTGGGGTGTCTCTGGCCTCAACTGGGATTCCAATGGCTACTGCGGCTACTCAAAAATCGACCCCTAGCTTCTCTGGCAATGGCATGCAATGGCTACACATCTGATGCGAAAAAAAACCTGGAACCGACATGAAATGGGTGAGCTATTTCAGTATTGGAGGTGATACCAACAAGTGAAATAGCAATGACCCATGATGCTTCAAATGGTGATTTTCCAATCTTCTCTAACGGCGCGGAAAATCGGTGGAAGGATAAACTAGATCATTTGTGATCATTTTGTGTTGTCAAATTTGAACAGGGAATTCCCTTTGATTTTACTCTAATCAAAATAGATCAAAATAGTGAGCCACAACAAACAAATGCCCTGGAAACAACATACATGGATCATGGGATAATCTGTGACCTCAAGCTCTGATTTAGTGCGCCGGTCAGCATGGGTTGCCTCTGGGAAAAGGTACCTTTTGTTATAGCAATGATTTTGGCTGAAACGGTTTCACTTTCTTTCAGAACTCAACTTTTGACATCAAGATGCTGGGATGATGTGCTCCATGCACCTTAGACGATAAACGATCCTTGGACGCAGGAGCCTGTGGAACGTAGACCGCAACATTCTGAACGTGCCTTCTGAACGGAGCTGAAAAAGGATTCTGGCATGTCTTGAATGTCACGAATGTGTGCACTAGAGATCGGGAAGCCTCTAACGGTGAGTTTCCACGTTGGACACTTGCAAGTTGCCTGCGACTATGTTTTTATTTGTTTGGCGCTGCTTTCAGAACAAGTGATCCATATCTAATCCGCGGACCCTGGTGGAACAAGGGGGTCAGGTAATGCAACTTTGCAATTAAGTAGATATAGTAAGGTTCTGAATCTTCTTTTTTTGGGTTACCACAACATGTTTTCCAGTATTTCTTGGGTTCAAGCTAAGTGTTTGTGAGGCACTACCCCAAGCCTTTTTGTGGTTAGAGGTGGGTTAGTCTAAAACTGTTTGTTTCGGCATTCTTGGGGTCAAATTATATGTAGCGAGTCAGATATTTCCCAATCCCTGTAACATGTTTTGTCGGCTACGAAAAAGGTGTTCCTGCATTCCTAGGGTTCAAAGTAGACTTTTTCTCAAATATTTCCAATCCCCGAAACGTTTTCGGCGGGTTACCAAAAACATGTTTCAGTATTTCTTGGGGTCAAACAAAACAAACCTGCCAAAAAATCCCGGGGATGCCACAAACAGGTCTAGCTTATGACCCAGGGTGACCTCAAATCCCTTGCTCAACCATTGAAACAAAATCTGGCACAAAATTAAATTAAGGAACTTGGATCTGAGACCGCAAAAAAAAAACTGGGATGGCCTATACAGTCTAGAACGCGTGTTCACAGATCGGGCGTTCTGAATCTTGGAATGCTGGGTCATACGTTCCATTCGATCCAAGCGGTGCGTATGCACACCGACATCGAAGGTGCAACTCTGCTCGCTCCTACAAGACAGTGCTCACTATTTGTGCCTGGGCGCGACTGCCATTGAGCCAACCAGCTCTGTTCCAAGAGTCTACTTTTTCAATAGTTATTCTGGCAGACTTGAGACCATCCACACCTCATGAAAAAATGGCCTTAAAGCGATTAAAGCGATTAACAATTCTTTACACCCATATACAGTACATATACATCCCGACGGATCTTTCACCGTCCCATGATTTCTCAAAAACGTCGTTCTCGTGCTAGCCAAACGCACATTCTGGGTCCAAAAAAGTTTCTTAAAAAAAGTTCATCGCAAGATGCTTTCGTCAACCCTTCCAGCATTTTGTGGTCAAAAACGTGCCGAGTTCGGTTTTCCTTTTTTCAGCTCACAGCTTTGCCAGGTAGAGGCCCGTTTTGGCCAGCAGGTATCGTATCTATATATTTACAAATGTATCATATCTATATATGTGTCCATATGTATACATGAACATTCATATTACATATAGTGATCGCAATATCGGTGTATGTATACATATGTAGATGCGAATACTCTACAGGTAAGAATCTATATATGCCTCTACGTATCTGTAGTGCAAGCGAACGTTAACATGGCCCACCCCACCCCACCCAACCCCAACCCCATGCGTGACGTAGCATCAACTTCATGACGCAAGTGCAAGCGAACGTTAACATGCCCCACCCCACCCAACCCCAACCCAATGCGACGCAAGTGCAAGCGAACGTTAACATGCCCCACCCCACCCAACCCCAACCCAATGCGTGACGTAGCATCAACTTCATGACGGAAGTGCAAGCGAACGTTAACATGCCCCACCCCACCCCACCCAACCCCAACCCCATGCCTGACATAGCATCAACTTCATGACGCAAGTGCAAACGAACGTTGACATGCCCCACCCCACACCACCCAGCCCCATGCGTGACGTAGCATCAACTTCAAGTGCAAACGAACGTTGACATGCCCCACCCCACCCCGCCCAACCCCCACCCCAAGAGGTTTAAGATGACATGTAACAAAAATGTCGAATTTGTGGGCCGGTAAAAGATCCGACTGCATATACATCCATGATTGTAGACCATGTAGTTAGTCCATGTGATCAATATTGCATGGTCCTGTTATCACACCTAGCAGGAAAATGGAGAGCGCAGAAGCAGAACCAACAAACCGATAAAAACATTCCAGAACCAGTGCTTTGGGTGTTTGCGGCCAAATACTTTTGACAAATCGATGGTGCTGCGTTTATGAAGCTGCTTTTCTAGGCAAAGCTAGTATCCTGCTGGAAAAGACTACGTAGGAGTTGGCTTCACCATATAAGCCTCTTTTCCAGAAAAGTCATCCACATGCGGATTAGAGGGTGAATGAACCATTGCCGACCATCCCTGAACATTTGTTTTGGTGCTGTCGTTGTGGTTTGCTGACAAGGGGAAGAGAGCTATGTGAGAATGAATGTGTTCAGCTACACCCTTTTTAATCGGGAAACCTTTCCCAATCACACAATTGACATCAAGTGACACAAATTGACACACTGAATCAACTGGCACAACCTCTGTGGCCCGCCATGTTTCAAGCCTTCGCAATCTCTTGGCTGGAAGGTAGGGGCGGTGTCACGGTTGTGACTGTGACCTCCTGTGGGCAAAGGTGGCTGGTCAAGACTCATAGTTCTTTATAGTTCTTTATAGTTCTTTATAGTTCTTTATAGTTCTTTATAGTTCTTTATAGTTCTTTATAGTTCTTTATAGTTCTTTATAGTTCTTTAATCTTATTCTATCGTTAATGAAGTTCAAATTCCTGAAAAATCTTTAGTCAATCCTGTCAAGTCAGGGCAGGTTCAGTACGTTCAGTGTCGTCTCCAGAGGGCATAAAATGAGACAACCCCCAGATTCATAAACCCTGGTTGATTGATTTGAAACAGTGAACACTTTCTGATAAAATTTCAAAACAAACTCCGCATTGTAATGAATTCATGGGAATTCATGGTTGAACTGCTCAAGGCCTGAATGCTTGATGCAAAACATTTGATGCTTCCACCACCAAAGATTATGTAATTACACAATAACATATTATATTATATTATATTATATTATATTAACATATTATATTATATTATATTATATTACATTACGGTAACTACATTTAAATATACGGATTATTAAATATATGAACAGGTATTTTAGACTACCTCCGGGAAGGTTTTCCTTGGCCCGCTCAGCCATGTAAACATACGGAATCCGATTCGTTTAAACATACTGCAACTACATTTAAACATACGAACTGGTATTTCATTGTCATACTACCTCCAGGGCCTCGCGGTCTGGCCCGCCCTCCACATATTTAAATGTCGTTACCGTATATTATATTATTCCCGAGAGCGTCTGAGCGCAGGGTTCTTCCAATAGTGGGGGTCTGTAAAACATCTTCTCATCTTCACATCTTCTCATCTTCACATCTTCTCATCTTCACATCTTCTCATCTTCACATCTTCTTATCTTCACATCCTCTCATCTTCACATCCGCTCATCTTCACATCTTCTCATCTTCACATCTTCTCATCTTCACATCCTCTCATCTTCACATCTTCTCATCTTCACATCTTCTCATCTTCACATCTTCTCATCTTCGCATCTTCACATCTTCTCATCTTCACATATTCTCATCTTCACATCTTCTCATCCTCCCATCTTCTCCTCATCTTCTCATCTTCTCACATGTTCTCACATGTTCTCACATCTTCTCACATCTTCTCATCTTTACATCTTCTCATCTCACACCTTCTCCTCTTGCCCTCTTGCCCTCTTGCCCTCTCCTTTTCTTTCTATTTCTTTCTTGAAGGCGGGAGCAGGGGCAGTGGCAAAGAGACGGCACGAAACGCAACCCTTTCACACGAAATGAGGTTCGATCGCCAAAAACTGAGGTAAAATTGCGATTTCAACTTGTCCGGCGCAACCCTTTCGCACGAAATGAGGTTCGATCGCCAAAAACTGAGGTAAAATTGCGATTTCAACTTGTCCGGCGCAACCCTTTCGCACGAAATGAGGTTCGATCGCAAAAAACGGAGGTAAAATTGCGATTTCAACTTGTCCGACGCAACCCTTTCGCACGAAATGAGGTTCGATCGCCAAAAACTGAAGTAAAATTGCGATTTCAAATTGTCCCACGCAACCCTTTCGCACGAAATGAGGTTCGATCGCCAAAAGCTGAGGTAAAATTGCGATTTCAAGTCGTCCGGCGCAACCCTTTCGCACGAAATGAGGTTCGATCGTCAAAAGCTGAGGTAAAATTGCGATTTCAAGTCGTCCGGCGCAACCGTTTCGCACGAAATGAGGTTCGATCGTCAAAAACTGAGGTAAAATTGCGATTTCAAGTCGTCCGGCGCAACCCTTTCGCACGAAATGAGGTTCGATCGGCAAAAACTGAGTACACAGAGCCTCCAGGAGGAGCTGCGGCGCGCGTGGGCGCCGCTGGGGCCGCGGCTGCCTTTTGATGGCAGGCGCAGTACACAGAGCCTCCTGGAGGGGCTGCAGCGCGCGTGGGGCCGCGGCTGCCTTTCGCGTGGCAGGCGCAGTACACAGAGCCTCCTGGAGGAGCTGCGGCGCGCGTGGGCGCCGCTGGGGCCGCGGCTGCCTTTTGCGGGGCAGGCGCAGTACACAGAGCCTCCTGGAGGAGCTGCGGCGCGTGTGGGCGCCGCTGGGGCTGCGGGTGCATTTTGATGGTGGGCACTCACTCACTCACTCACTCCACTCCACTCCACTCCACTCCACTCCACTCCACTCCACTCCACTCACACACACACACTCTCACCTTGCCGATGCTTGTTCGTTGCCCCTGTTGCCCTTTGAGTGGCTTAATTGTGTGTTTGTGTTGTCATGTCAATGCACAGCCCCTCCCCGCTGTGCACGGTGGCGCCCTCCAGCAAACTAATTTATTTAATTGGCGCCTCCCAGTACAGGAGACAGTTGCCCACCTCCTTGTTTTGAAAACCTGTTACTCTAGGAGACTGAATCAAGCCTCCTTTATATAATTTATATTAATTATACCAGTGGGTGCAGGGAAAGGACACAATTGAAATTACAGCCAGGGCTGCGACAGTGAACACAGGAATGAGGGTCTGAGACAGTGTGTCACTGAGGCTGCAGCAACTGGCGACAGAAACACACTTCCCCTCTGCGCCGCTCAAAAGACTACTCATATTATTCAGATGAGAATCACTGTGACAGAACGACGACACAATCAGCAGCAGATGTTTTGACGCACGCTGTGCGCGCAAAGTCAAACTAAGTTACACGCTGTGTTTCTAACCTCAGACTAGAGACCAAAAAAGGCCAAGAGTCAATTCATCTGTGCGTGGCAAAAATATGAGGCCGAAACAGCCCCAGCAACAATGCAAAATGGCCGGAGCAACCAATTTAAAATCATCATTGCTGCCAAAAAATGTGGCAGAAGATCTTGCACCATTGCGTTTGCGATTGGCGCACATTCCAGCGGTCCAATTTAAATATGGGACCAATTCCGCTCTGTTCTCCGCCTTATTATGTGTGCCAGAAAGCGCTGTACGTGCGCAAGTAAATTTCCAATTCGACATGACTGCACCAGCAATACGCCATAGGGACCATCATAGCACGTCCTCCATCGACGTCGTACCAGGCCTGATTTGAAAACGACATCTAAGAATGACAACTGACCAAGGGCCCACAAAACAAAATTACAAAATTTACGCATGTGCAAAGCGGCAAGTGTCATTGAAGACAGGAAGCAGCTCCATCGTCATGTCATGCTGGGTAACACCGTTAGCCAGGCAGCAAGCAAAGCGTGAGAGGTGCATGAAGTTTCTCGCGCCGCCGTCTCTTAGGTTCAGCCTGGACATGTTCCACGTGCCCTGGCTTTCTAAGTATTCGCGGCGTGACCTCAGGACAGAACGACGAACAAGATAACCAAAACCAAACCCCAAGCAAAAACACAAAAGCACCAACAAACAATTGACAATTGTCAAGTGACCGAGCTCGTCGGTAGAAACTCAACGACTGGTCATTCCAGAAGACTAACCATTCGCATTTCCTGCTTCTGCCTGCTGTTGTCAAGTCTTGGTACTTGCACACTACACAGTGTTGCCGGAGAACTCTCAAGGGTTCGCTGGGACCCAATGCAAGCGAAGTCGCCATGGCCCAGGCCTTGTCAGCGATGTAGCTTAGCGGAAGCAGCCTCGCACCCTTTTTGAGCCAAAACCTAGCAAGGAAGAAGAAATCAGCGGTGTAATGGGAAGATTACTTAGCCGACAGTTCCTCATGACAAGGAAATCTCACGTTGCGCGTGCGCACGAGTTTTTCCCCATGTGGAAACGAGGTTTCCAAATTTAGATTGTCTTCTTTCAGACAGCTGCTTGAATTAATTGACCCTTTCAAGCATTTTTTTATGGCCGAAGCAGCCTTGGAACTGCCGAAGCAGCAGTTTGCCCAAGCTCGAAAGACTCTGACTTACAGCTGGTCCGGCAGGTTTCGTGAACCACACCAATGAGACATCGCTTCACTTCGTCAATTTCACTTCCACCAACGATCGTGAAAAACTGCTTGAGTCCTAGTAGTGTCAAAGCGATAGTCTCAGCGCTGATTCCAGCGCAGTCAGAAAAAACTCGGAGCTTGGAACCTTTTGGCCTTGGTTGGAATGGCCGAGCTTTGTGCTCCTTCACGTAAGCCTTGAGCTTCCCCACGAGCTTCTCCAGCTTACTCTGTGCGACTTCCGTTGTCCGCGGCATGCTCTAAGTGGGTGAGGCCCTACGACGCTTGCACTGCAACACATGTGAGACTTCTAGCACTGCAACACAGAATTGTTGAATCTCAGTGTGAGTAATGTCAGGTGTCAAGACATATCGTAAATTACTAAATTCCTCTGTGAGCATAGACATTGCGCAGGCGGCTAAGTTGCTTGCCGGGTTACCCACCCCTGCCTCGCAAGAATATGTGTGAAATTCTTCGCGAGGTGACCCTAGGGCATTAACAGGGCTTGCTCGCAGAGCCAGACCGGCCCGGCTTCGCGAGGGAACCCTGTTAAAAATCCACGCAACCCTGTGCGAGCCATTTCCCAGGGTAGCACCGATTTTTAACTCCCCTCCCTCGCAGAGCCAGACCGGTCCGGCTTCGCGAGGTGACCCTAGGGATTTAACAGGGTCACCTCGCAAAGCCAGACCGGTCCGGGTTCGCGAGGCTCCTCGCAGAGCCAGACCGGCCCGGCTTCGCGAGGTGACCCTGGGGCCACCTTGCCGCGAAGTGTGAGGAGGCCATGTCGGCCTGCCTTAGCTTTGACAATTTTGTTAAGTTAGGAGACCATGTCGGCCTGCCTTACCTTTAGAAAGCAATTTGTCTCAAGCTGTCCTACTAGGAGGAGACCGCTTGGCCTGCCTTGATGACGGCTTATGTCTTAAAGTCTATACTTTGAAAAGACAATGCTCTGAGCTTTCGCTTTACTTTTATGACGACTAAGCCTCCTTCGATCATTGACCATTGGCCATTGTGTCAGGAGACCGCCCCGATATATCCAACCCAGTGTCATTGACTACGCCTCCTTAAATATCATCGACCCATGAGCAATGTGTGAGGAGACCGTGTCCACACGTGACATATTAATTTGCGTTCAACTGACTGAGCCTCCGGGGGGACCCTTATTAAATTAGGAGACCACGTGTTATCAGCATAATCAGCTACCACAATAATAAAGAAAAACCAGGACCACAGAACCCTGAGCTGCCGCGCATTTTTTTCACACCACCTGCTGCTGACACGCGGAAGACATCCAGGTCGTCATCTGTCAATTAAGTGGACACCCAGGCCCAATGGCCTCTGCTGGCGTGGGACCAGTCTCCGGAACCTCCGCCGTGCCAGTCGTGCCACTCGCGCCAGTCATTTTGACGGCAGGGATGTAGGGGTCGTCCTCCTCTTCGTCGTCTTCGTCGTCTTCCCACTCCTGGTATTTTTTGTTGTACCAGATTGGTCGTGCTTTGCCTCTGTTCGCCTTCTTGCGCTTGGCAGGTTTCGAAGAAGGTTTCCAGTAGATGTCCTGACAGGCGAATCGCCATTGACTTTTCATGGAAAAGTTGTTTAAAAAAACTTACAGCCAAAAATTTAACGACGAGGCTCGCATTGCTTGTAGTAGCAAACGCCACGTCCAGCATAAGTTTGCCTGCCGCAAACTTTGCAAACCCGAAGGTCGACGGCTTGATCCACCGTCAGTGGCGCCGTAGGGGCTGGCCTCGACGACGATGCTGGCTCAACCGCGTCGACATCAACCACCACTCCTGGTCCTGGCACCGTCGTCGTCGTAGGAAGTGGCGCTGGAGTGTCAGCCGCCGTCTGAGTCGGAGTGTCTCCCCGTCTCCAGGGCGGCGGGGCTGCGTCAGGCCCGGGGCCAGTCACAGGCACAGGCACTGTGCCAGGAGGTGGCATCGATGTGCCAGGGGCATTTGGAGGAGCGGCTTTGGCAGTCGTCGCTGCCACGCCGCCAGTGGCCAATGCCGGCGGCGGTGGCCGTGCCAGGAACGACCAAAGGCCCGCCAAGGCGTTTAAGGTGGCTGGGTCGGCACCAGGACCTCCGCCAGGAGGAGGAGCCGGTCCTCCACTGCCAGGACAAGCCGAAGGTCCAGGAGGAGCCGAAGGTCCTCCAGGAGGAGCCGCAGGTCCTCCTTCGGGCGGCGTTGCCACCACTAAGGCCATGAACACGTACAGCGGCGAAGCAGCGGCATGGCGGGACTTGAACGTCGTTTCAGTTTCGAGCGTGAAGTTTTAAACGGCTGCAGTTGACATGACACGGATTTCAACACATGACGAGGCAAAAATTTGTCTGACATGTGCCTGAGTCGTCTGACTGTCTGTCATGTCATATGCCATGTCAGTGGTGGACATGTCGCTGCCCCTCCTTGACGATGGTCAGGAGATGCTTAAAATTGGCAGACGTACGCCTCCCTTCAGGCCAGGAGACGCGCGCCGTTACGGCCTCCTTCCTGGGGAGTCTGACATTAAAATATGTCTTTAAATTTAACGTCTCCTTAGGAGACGCCCGTCTCGATCAAATCGCCGCTTCCAAGCCTGACGGGAGACAGGCGCCTCCTTCAGAGTCTTAGGAAACAGGGAGCCTCCTTGAAAGTCGTAGGTACCTTATAGGAGGCGGGAGCCTCCTTCAAAGTCGGAGGAGACTTCGGAGCCTCCTTTATATCAAAATGCGCAGACTGTGGACGATAGCCAAAAAGAACCCATAGGAAACTGAGTCCATTGATCATGTCATAATAAGCCTAGGGGTAACAGGGGCAACAAACAAGCATCAGCAAGTCACTCACTCACTCACTCACTCACTCACTCATTCACTCACTGTACAAATGATAGCTTCCTCGCTGCCTTTGGCGTGGCAGGCGCAGTACACAGAGCCTCCTGGAGGAGCTGCGGCGCGCGTGGGCGCCGCTGGGGCCGCGGCTGCCTTTTGCGTGGCACAGGCGCAGTACGCAGAGCCTCCTGGAGGAGCTGCGGCGCGCGTGGGCGCCGCTGGGGCCGTGGCTGCCTTTTGCGTGGCAGGCGCAGTACACAGAGCCTCCTGGACGAGCTGCGGCGCGCGTGGGCGCCGCTGGGGCCGCGGCTGCCTTTTGATGGCAGGCGCAGTACACAGAGCCTCCTGGAGGAGCTGCGGCGATGTGGGCGCCGCTGGGGCCGCGGCTGCCTTTTGCGTGGCAGGCGCAGTACACAGAGCCTCCTGGAAGAGCTGCGGCGCGCGTGGGCGCCGCTGGGGCCGCGGCTGCCTTTTGCGTGGCAGGCGCAGTACACATCACAACACAACTCATCACAACTTATCACATACCAACTCATCACAGCTCCACTTCTCACACCTCACTCATCACAGCTCCACTGCTCATCACAACTCATCACAGCTCCACTTCTCACAGGTCCACTTCTCATCAAAACTCATCACAACTTATCACATCCCAACTCATCACAGCTCCACTTCTCACACCTCACTCATCACAGCTCCACTGCTCATCACAACTCATCACAGCTCCACTTCTCGCAGGTCCACTTCTCATCACAACTCATCACAACTCATCACATCCCAACTCATCACAGTTCCACTTCTCACACCTCACTTCTCACACCTCACTTATCACATCACAACTTCTCATCACAACTTATCACATCCCAACTCATCACAGCTCCACTTCTCACACCACTTCTCACACCTCACTTATCACATCAGAACTCATCACAGCTCCACTTCTCACACCTGACATCACAAGTCCACTTCTCACACCTCACTTCTCACACCTCCCCGAAGTTCACATTAAGCTTAGATACATGAAGGCTTGACATGTGGGGTTACCCGGTCCTTTTATATGGTTTTATTGGCCCATGTTGAAGTTTCAGTTTGACGCTTTGGTGAAGCACTTCACCCCAGTTCGTCACAAGGGACAGCACCGGGCCTCTGGTGTGAGCGTTTGTTGTGGATCCCGGGAAATGGCCTTCCGCCGAAATTTCGTCGGTCCAAAATCTGAGAGGCTCAAACTGCCGAAGGGAAACCGAAGGGAAACCGAAGGGAAACCGAAGGCAAACCGAAGGCAAACCGAAGGCAAACCGAAGGGAAACCGAAGGGAAACCGAAGGGAAACCGAAGGGAAACCGAAGGGAAACCGAAGGGAAACCGAAGGGAAACCGAAGGGAAATGGCAATTGAGGGCTCGTGTCTCCAGGTTGGATCCCTCAAATCATAGGCCGGGGAAAACGGATTAGTTGCCTGAGGGTTCAATGGCACCTTCTGCACTTAGTTTCAGCCGTTCTTGATCAATGGCTGAGGGCAGCATGTGTTTTTGAGCCAACAGATTTTGGATTGCACCCAGAACCAAATTTAGACTTCAATGCCTATGGACTTTTTGGGTTTCCTAGGCGACTTCTGGACCGTCCTGGTCTGGTTCAGGGTCAGCAGGGTTAGCAGGGTCAGCTGCGGCGACTTGCGGAAGTTGCGCTGCGACCTCAGAAAAAACGCAGATGACGAGGATCATGACTGGAACTCCGAACCTTGTGCAGTTTCAAGTGCAACATGGAAATGAATCAGAAGTGGGTTGTAAACACCACTGGGTGGTGGCCGTGTAAGCACTTTAGAAAACAATATTTTCCAAGGATTTTTAGAGAGCTGGGTTCGCCCTGAACCGACATGCAGGCCACTATACTCACGATCTTTTGATTTCAACTGTTCAACTGGTACATGACTCATGTAACTCATGTATCATTCATTGTGAACCAAAGGTCAGGCACTCACAATACGTGTGAGACCACTTCAGCTAAATTGCAATGATTCCACCTGGTCCCAGTTCCTATACTTGTCAATCTACATCGATCCACTGTTTATCTGTATATTTAAAATAGATTTAATGCTACTGTGGACAATAATCACATCCTGTGGCATTTGTAAACGTGGCTGCCCATGTCATGCAGCCAACTCACCATGTCTTGGTTTCGGTTGGTCACTGAAGCTCGGGCCTGGGTGTCAACGGTATCAACGATATCAACAACTGCCATCATTGAACCCTCTGAGATCCTCTGAGATCCTCTGGAGCTTTTGGAGAGTTCCAGAGTTCTCCTGAAAATCTCGATGATTGACTTTTCCTGTTGACATCACCATAACTCAGTGAAAAACTCCGTGCTTCGTCCAGGTTCGGCCTGTGTCTGGTCAGCTGCAAGCCATGACTGCTCCAATTCACCCGTCATCACCCCAGAGAATATATCTTCATCCTTTCCAAAGATAAAGATAATAAAACTGATGTTTAACTGATGTTTGGACCGGAATGGTTCAATGATGCTTGGAAAATATATGCAAGATATATGCAAAGACCTCGGGTGTATCCCGGTCAGTTGAAAGCCAAGGTGCTGCTATGGCCCGGGAATGGATTCGATGGATTCGCCCTTCGGCATGGAACACATCACCCAACCTCGCCGTGCCAGGAACTGGCTATGCAACCCCACGTTGGGTTATTCAAAAAGGGAAACACATGGAATCCGGCAAAACTGGGACAGCAGTGAAGACTCGTATACCAAGAACTTCAAGATGTGGTGCAAAATTTCCCGAGTCAAACAAACTCCATGATGTCAGGGACAACCACTGATGGAGCCACATGCAATAAAATGGAGAACTTGGTGAGAATCTGGTATATCAGAGCGACTGGTACAAATTTGGTCTTGTCAAAGCATGCCTCACATTGACACAGGATTGAAATGATATTCAATAATAAGAGTAGCTGGCTGATTGATTCGCACGTTGAAATATTGAGTTGCAGAAACAAAATCAACGTGCCCATCAGGAACTGCTCCAGGTTCGTGAAAATACCGGAACATAGCAATGCAATGAAAGGTGACAAAATGGATAGCGGTAGTTGCAGCGACAATTGAGGTACATGCATAGTGTTGGGATCACCATTCTGGAGATGTTTTGTTGGGGTACAACTTCCAGTTGTGTGGACCCGTTCCCTGCGGAAGAACAGCGCATAAAAAGGTGACGGAGATACGGAGACCCCACAGAGACGGGATGTTCTCTGTTTGTCGCGCTGTGGTGAAGTCGATGCTCGTCCAACATGGACTGGCTATCAGTGACAATTGAAACGGATAGTTGGAGAATTGACCATATATTGACCATATATTGACATATTTCGACTAAAAAACATGTCAAATTTACATGTGATGTCGGCCGCTAACAGGTCGTCGACTACATCCGGTGGCCTCAAAGATCTCGGTAGATTTGTTGCCAAGCGCCAAGCGCCAAGCGCCAAGCAATGCCAAGCCAAGCAACATCAACTCAAAGGAAATCAAATCGATGGAGTTCTCAAGGCAGCTCAACTGGCGACACAACTTCGTCAGTTTGTCAGTTTCGGTTTCATTATTTTTTTGACTTTGGATGCACAGGAGAACATGACAGAGGTGAAACTTTTTGATGCTTTTTGCAACAAAAACACACCGTAACTACCTTCATCGATGGCCGTCCCCATCCCCCTCGGCTGAGCCCAGTGGCGTCGTGGTTGTTCAGCTTCTCCAAAACGTCTTGGAGAAATGCTTCCTGGCTGCAACGGCTGCAACGGCTGCAACATTGGTTGTTCAGAAGCGATGAAGTATGACAATTATATACATTGGTTGTTCAGAAGCGATGAAGTACGACAATTATATACATTGGTTGTTCAGAAGGGATGAAGTATGACAATTATATACATTGGTTGTTCAGAAGGGATGAAGTATGACAATTATATACATTGGTTGTTCAGAAGCGATGAAGTATGACAATTATATACATTGGTTGTTCAGAAGCGATGAAGCATGACAATTATATACATTGGTTGTTCAGAAGCGATGAAGTATGACAATTATATACATTGGTTGTTCAGAAGCGATGAAGTATGACAATTATATACATTGGTTGTTCAGAAGCGATGAAGTATGACAATTATATACATTGGTTGTTCAGAAGCGATGAAGTATGACAATTATATACATTGGTTGTTCAGAAGCGATGAAGTATGACAATTATATACATTGGTTGTTCAGAAGCGATGAAGTATGACAATTATATACATTGGTTGTTCAGAAGCGATGAAGTATGACAATTATATACATTGGTTGTTCAGAAGCGATGAAGTATGACAATTATATACATTGGTTGTTCAGAAGCGATGAAGTATGACAATTATATACATTGGTTGTTCAGAAGCGATGAAGTATGACAATTATATACATTGGTTGTTCAGAAGCGATGAAGTATGACAATTATATACATTGGTTGTTCAGAAGCGATGAAGTATGACAATTATATACATTGGTTGTTCAGAAGCGATGAAGTATGACAATTATATACATTGGTTGTTCAGAAGGGATGAAGTATGACAATTATATGACATTGGTTGTTCAGAAGCGATGAAGCATGACAATTATATACATTGGTTGTTCAGAAGCGATGAAGTATGACAATTATATACATTGGTTGTTCAGAAGCGATGAAGTATGACAATTATATGCATTGGTTGTTCAGAAGCGATGAAGCATGACAATTATATACATTGGTTGTTCAGAAGCGATGAAGTATGACAATTATATACATTGGTTGTTCAGAAGCGATGAAGTATGACAATTATATACATTGGTTGTTCAGAAGCGATGAAGTATGACAATTATATACATTGGTTGTTCAGAAGCGATGAAGCATGACAATTATATACATTGGTTGTTCAGAAGCGATGAAGTATGACAATTATATACATTGGTTGTTCAGAAGCGATGAAGTATGACAATTATATACATTGGTTGTTCAGAAGCGATGAAGTATGACAATTATATACATTGGTTGTTCAGAAGCGATGAAGCATGACAATTATATACATTGGTTGTTCAGAAGCGATGAAGTATGACAATTATATACATTGGTTGTTCAGAAGCGATGAAGTATGACAATTATATACATTGGTTGTTCAGAAGCGATGAAGTATGACAATTATATACATTGGTTGTTCAGAAGCGATGAAGCATGACAATTATATACATTGGTTGTTCAGAAGCGATGAAGTATGACAATTATATACATTGGTTGTTCAGAAGCGATGAAGTATGACAATTATATACATTGGTTGTTCAGAAGCGATGAAGTATGACAATTATATACATTGGTTGTTCAGAAGCGATGAAGTATGACAATTATATACATTGGTTGTTCAGAAGCGATGAAGTATGACAATTATATACATTGGTTGTTCAGAAGCGATGAAGTATGTCAATTATATACAAATATGATGAATTTCTCTTTGAATCATTGAAGATGGACGAAGCCACTATCAAAGACTCCCGAAGGCTGATGCCCAAGGGTTCATGACCCAAGGCATCCCAAGACTATGACAGGCGACAATGAGGGCGGAACTTCAGCAATCTCATGAGCAAAACCACATCATAGTCTATTGGAGTCTATACAAATCAAAATGATTCAAAATGTACCAAGACCTAAATCAATCGGGACATAAATGACATAAGCTGGGCGTAAACTCATCCGAAATCTGCAAGATTCTGCAAGATCGAGGAATTCACGGAACTAAACATCGATTTGGAACCTGAACTTGAAATATGTCGAGTAGTTCGCGCATCTCTCCACGCTGAGAAGTAATCCTCAATGTGTAACAAATGTGTAACACATGTGTAACAACATGTTCTTTTCAAACCTGTGATCGTTTTGCCTACCCAGCCTCATGTTGTGCAACACCATTTGCAACTGCCTTGGCACGCCGTATGACCAAAATTTCGCAGGCTCTGCGGGCCGGTCAGGTGATGATGAATTCTGAAATTCAAAAATATCAACAGGAACAATGGTTCAACAATGTCCAAACAAAATGTTCAAAACATCTTCTCTGCTCTACTCTTGTCGCGCCGTTGTGACCCCAAGACAGTAAAGGAGGCGCTTCCAAGACATCTTAGGCTATCTGATGTGTCACTGCAGCATGGATGGCAAGCTGCCAGACCTTTCTTGAACTCTGTTGGGAGGAGAGGTTAAAATGGTTAAATGACTAGCCATATGATTTCACTGGACTCCTGAGTCCATCCCACTGTGATCAGAGTTCAGATGCATTCAGATGATATTCAGATGATATTCTTGGGTTTGGTTCAGTGTTGTGGCGAACCATGGCGAAATGCTGCGATGCCACCTCAAGACAATTCATTCTGGAAGCTTCTACAGAAGTATTCGCGACAAACAATCCCCTTCAGAAGCTCGGAAATTCAAAACAGAACTCCGGAAATTTACAATATCCAAAAACATTGACAACATACACATAGAATCCCAGCTGTCAAGCCGTCACAAACCTCTACCGCCATATGCTGCTGAAAGGCCAGCAGTCTGTTGCCCAAGCCAGTGCTGCGACTTTCGAACATGCTCAAGATGATAGAATCCTTTGCGTCCTGGGAGTCTTGCAAAACAGTGGGTGTTAGAACCTCGTATGCCTCCAGCTACGCTAGGTTTGCCAACCTTCAAGAAAGCGCTGCCAGTTGCGTCTGTGACGTGATAGTTGCCCCCAAGGGACATCGAACCCAGCATGAGGGGCAGGAACTTTCATTCGCACAGGTACACAGACGGTACACATTATAATCATTATATGTATTGTGCACTGTCGAGTTCAAGAATGCCAAATGAAGGATCCCGAGCAAACGTCGTGGAACGGGAATTTCTGGTAGAAATTCTGGTAGAAATGATATGCTGCATATGCTTGGGGGTGCAGACGCTCAACGTGATGCGTGGAACTGACCCTGGCCTAGCCTCCAGGACATTGTGAATATGTTGACTCTGGTGTTTTGAGCGCCAGCAAAAATGTGTTAAATACCGGTACTGCCGGTACTTCACTAAAATCGTATGACTCATACGAGTCATACGAGTACATGACTATGGATGGTCCATCAACACCTTCACAAGGTTTCAGCGTTTCCGATCACTATCTGTGACTGCAACAAATGACGCAACATGACGCAACACTATCCGTTTGTATCGCAGTGATACTTGCAGTAATCATCCCTTTGGATCCTTTGCATCACTGGAAACTAATGATTAACGACAGTCATGAGGTTGTTAAACTTTGCTCCCATTGCGGGTCTACAGTTGTGATATCTGCCTAAAAACATCTATCTTGTGAGTTTCCGGCGTATCCACTTTTGAGCCCTAGCTTCCTCTAAAATGATCAGATCTGAAGAGTGACTTTTTGACTGACTTTAAGGAATGATGTTTAGCATTCCCTGTGAGAACGCTTTGGAATCAGAATGTCTGATAATGCATAGCGGCATAGCGTATGTAAACCACCGATGAGTAGTGCACATTCTGAGAGTAGGTGAAGACCAGCTGTAGGTGAACCAGTTTTGATAACTCTCTGACGTGACTCCTCTGCAATGGCCCACAATGATCTTTGATCTCCATGTTTGAAAAATCCCGGACCAAACCATGCTTACTTGGATCATCTTGGATCCTTGCAAATCAATTGCGACACTTGTAAGTGTAGCTCCCTCCCATCTCAATATATCTCAATGCATGAAATGTCAACTGGTTCCGTGGCAAGTGCTACCCACTTTCATAGCAACACTCGCCGGAAAATGATCTTAAAGTGGGCCGCGCTATCCTTCCCCAGTCTCCCAGTGCGACCTGCGCCCTTTGTGGAACTGTCCTTCTCGGCACAAAGCTCTTGCAACACTGCCTTGTGCCACACAGCTGGAGTTTAGGTCGCGCCAGGGACTTTGAAACACACAAGGGCTCGAACCCCCCTTTATGAAGCCCTTATTTCGGGATGACGTCGGTGACGTCGTTTTAAATTGTCCAGAACTATGTACCGGCCAGCCACCAACATCCACCAACAACACCATTTACACGGTCTGGACCAATTAATATTTCTACGAATGAGAGTTCTATCCGTCAAGAAACTATAATCATTTGTCTTCACTTTTCTTGCTTTGCACCTGGCATTTATGAATGTCACGACACCTTCAAATACCTCTGCATGTGCATAATAGGATGTGATTTAGACACAAGCACTACAGACTTGAGAGAGGGGCTAGCACCGGCATCATGCCTCCAGTTTGAGAACCAATGTAAGCTACGGTTGACTACGGTTCGCTACATACTGTTGACATCTATCAAACCTATCTTGATTTATAGTATGGATAGAACAGATTGTCTGAATTCACCCTCAAACTGACTTTTACATACTCTGATGGTTTGCTTTTTGTTGGCCAAAACACTTTGAGGTTGTGTACGCCACTCACCAACAAGTCGCTCATGCTCACCCCCCAAGTTCACAATGCAAACAATCAACTAAGCAAGCAGCGATCACACACACAAATCGAACAATTCATCTTTTTTCCAGAAGTTTCATATCCTTTGACGCCTCTCCAATATGGAGGGATTGGATAGTGATGGTTGCCTTTTTGAACCCCCAGTCCATCGTGAACGTTCGAATATACGTTGAGGGCCCATCATCAAGAATGCATTTTTCATATTTTGCGGATGCGGCCCCAAAAGCGGGCCCTGGTGGCAGCGCCGTTTTGAGCACAAGCCGACTGACAGCCAAACGCATTCTCCACTACCGAGCTGTGAGGAAACCAATTTGCACCGGATTATGTTTGGGAAGGCATGTGGCTCGGAAACAGGCAAGGGGTGATAGAACCCCATGTGGACAAACTCCAAGGACACCACGCTACCCGAAACTAGCTCCTCAAACCCGCATGTAAATAAAGGATCATGCCGCTCCCATCTGTGATTAGGCCCCTTGTACGTCCGATTACGCCCTTAAAACCCGCATGTAAATAAGGGATCATCTGGGGTTACGCCCCTCGTACGTCCCGATTACGCCTCCAACCCGCATGTAAATAAGGGGTTACGTCCCTCCCATCTGTGGTTACGCCCATCGTACGTACCGATTACGCCCCTCAAACCCGCATGTAAATAAGGGATTACGTCCCTTTTAGCGCTTTGGCCGCATACTATATAGTATATTCCAAAGCGCGCGGATGGGATACACAGCAACAATTGCACGCCACACACTTCTCCCAAGATGCAGGCAAAACAGCTTCCTGGCAGAAGCGTTGTAAAGGCGGCACGCTGCCAGAGCGCAAGAGGTTAGCATGGCTTCTTGCGGCCCCGGAATTTCACTGATTCAAAACAGCTTCTGCGCCATTTCCCCTCATAGTATTATAGATGTGTGTGTGTCGATGGCGGCTTGCATTGCAGAAGGAAGGCTGGCGCCAGCAAATTGACGAAATCCGGGCCGTCAGGACCGTCGAGCAGCTCCTGTTTTCTCTTATGTGGTCCCAAACATGGGGCCAAAAACCGGCACCAAAAACGGGGCCGCAATATTTCCGGAAGAAGGAAAGGCTTCCAAAATGGCGACCCTGTTTCTGGGACCAGGGTGTTGCATACACAGTCAGCCCCCCTCTGTGTGCAGTGAGTTGCGGAGACTCCGGAACCTTTCGTTTGTTTTCCTGGCAATGGGCTTGACAAAGCCTCATCCAAGCTTCACAATATATATATATATTACACAAAATAGATAGGTTGTTCTCCATGCAACTCATCAAAGTTCATCACATGCTGTGTGGTTTCAAGATGCAAATCCTACTGCCAGGAGCATGAGACCGATGATACCGAGGAACCTTGGTTGAGCACCCGGTGGACGCGGCGCCAGTGCCCGCATCAAAGGCATCAAACACATCGAACATTGAAACTATGGATATGGAAACGATCCTCTAGGTATGATGAGAAATTCCAATGGTTTCAAGTTTGAACTAACAAACGCCTGCACCGACTGAGGCATCAGTGTTCCTGATATCCGCGGTTCAGGAAACCTTGCCTGGGCATCGCTGGGCAATATCTGATTATGCCATCCATGGTCAAATATTCAAATTTATTCGAGCGCCGAGGGGCATGCCCAGCACAATTCCGCCGAAGACGTCAGAAAAGGCCTCGTCAACAGGTGTGATGCGCTGCATGTCAACCCTCCCACTTCTTAGCTCGATGCGTGTGAAGAGTATTGATGGAGCATTGCGAGCTGGACTGGCTTTTGTGGCACTTTGAGAATGACAAGTGGAAACAAATTCGGGGAAGCCAATGCAAAACTGTTTTTCCATTTCGGATGGTCATCGAACTAGAGGCGCCTTGTGAAATGACCAACACATCCTACCACTTCAGGTATCACGTACGGAGCCTCTGAGCTGACTGCTATGCCTGACTGCATAGTGATCCTAAGGTACACTGCGCAGCATAGCGCAGCGGTGTGAGGTGTGCAGCTGCAGGGTCTACCTGTTCTGTCAATGCTTACAACATGCAGACACATGTAGGGTTGCAACGGTACAAAGTGCTAACCCAAAGTGGCAAATCCGTTTCCTTAGAATCAAAATGTTCATGCCCTATCAAGATCATTAAGAAATCATAAAAAAAATCAGGGACCCACAATTCTCAGCGTCAATTCCCAATGAGGCCACTAGTCAAAGGGAAAACTGCTTGGTTTTATGACCTTCGACATCTTCGACATCCCTTGGCTTCACGTGACCTACATGTGACCTGTTCACCGCTCAGCTCTGCCAGGGCTCTGAATTAGCAAGACCGAAATGCACGCGTCCTTAGATCACGGTGTTACCGTGCTACCATCAATTTGAATCAGTTGCTGAGAGGTCATCGGTCAATAGTGGTCAATCATCCAACTTATATCAACTTCTGCGATGTGACAGGAACTCAATTTCGCAGAATCAGCGACAAGAGAGATCTGCCTCTGCTTTTCAACAAAGGGCTCCGTGAAACCTGCATCCATGTGCAGTGTGCTTCTCTATGACGCTATACGACTAAGCATTCAAAGCCCTTCATCTTTTGATGCATTTGGAATCTTCTGTATTATGTACATACTTCTTGACGTGAACCTTATAATGCGTAGTCGCATTGCCGCTTTCATATAAACCAAGGAAAAAGGAGTTTGAGGTTTCGGGACAAACAACCATCAGAGACATCTTAAAACAATACGCAACACCTCCACAGGCAAGCGAGCTCTTCATAGAGCAGCAAATTGAAAGTGCGCTTCAGATTCAAACAATTTCAGCTTTGAAGACTCATGAAACGTGTTCAAACACACGATAGCTGACAGCTGCACTCCTCAATACCAGTCTCACAACTGGAAACTCACAGCAAAAAGTCTCAGATTTAATCGAGTGCATGAACTTCATCCCACAATATCCACCGAATTCATACAGAACGTCACGTCAAATCCCGAAGTCAGGCGAGGGATGCCCAATTAAACCTACCATCTGACTTTTGGCCGAAGTTCCACCCAGTTGAGCAGGGGCACTTTCCATGGACGTGCCATTGCCCTGAGGCTGAAGGTTTGGTAATGGCATAAAAGGGATGCCATGGGATGCTGTTCCAAGTGCCTCCCGATGAATATGATTAATTAAATATGATTGATATGATGCCCATATGGGTATGGCTCAAAAAACGGGTATGGATCGTTCCGCGGGTAATTATACATGCCCAGGATTTGCAATTACTGAGGTACGGATCATGCCCTGAGCATCGCATATTGATTAGAATCAAGATCTTGATTTGATGGGGTTCAAACATCAATCTGAGATATTGATTTTTCAAAGGCAAATTTCAAAGTAAAAAAGTATCATTTTTGGAGCATCAAATCAAGTGGAGAATCAATATTTCCAAAAAAGAAAATCAAGATTTTAAAACAGGAAGATCAAGATTTTCCGAGAAAAGCTGCATCTGACTTCCTCCTTTTTTCTACCATGATGCAGCCCTGTCAAGCCTTTTCCAAGACATGCAATATCTTTTCCAAGACATGCTGTGTGATACCTTTTCCAAGATATCTCCAGAATGCATCTTTTCCAAGATCAGCAGGAGAAGAGCCTTTTCCAAGATACACCTAATCCTCCTCACTGTCCCACACAGGTTCCTCCATGCTCCTGGTCAACAGGAAATGGTAGAACAACCTGTATTTGATGCACAGTTTGGAGCTCACCCTTGTGGAGGAAACTCCAAAGCTGATGCTGTGGGCCATTCTGGAGATTCGACCCACAAAGTCTTCCCCTTTGAAATTCCAGTGCCTTTTAGGATTCAGAAATTTGGAATTCCAAAGGAGGTGGATAAAGGTATCTTGCTTCACAACAATGGCAAAAGAATGCCTACCCTTTTCCAAGGACCATGCATTCAGCCATTTGTAGGCCAGCAAGAATTCTTTTCCAAGAGCCATGCCTTTTGAAAATTCAGCAGGAGTGAGGAATTTACCTGCTTCATCCCACAATGCCACAAGCTTTTCCAAGCTCTTGGCTGCAGATAACATTTTTTTCTCTTCTTCTTTTTTGGTCCCAGCAAACATCTTTTCCAAGACAGGAACCAAGGCTGGAAGCAGATGCTTGCTTTCACCTGCTTTGCAGTCCATGGTGGCTTTTCCAAGCCAAGGCTTTTCAGCATTTGTAAACATGCTGAGCTTAAGATTTGTGAGCCTGTGCTCCAAACCTTGGGACTTGTATTCCTGCTGGATTTCATCGAAGATGACCCCAATCCTTTTGGATGGCCTTTCCTTACAGACCTTTCCAGGCCCTTCATACCAGCACAGGTAATGTAATATACCTCCAATGACATGGCCATAGGGTCCTTTACACAACAAAATATGCATGGGGTCACCCCTGCAAGTTTTTGCAGTAACACCAGGGACTTGGAACAAAGGGTGTTCCAAGTGGGAAGCTTTTCCAAGCTGCTCCTTCTGTGAAAATGATTTGAATTTGGACTTGTCCAAATCCAATTCTTTCACATTCAAGGTGGCCTTGCACCCTTCAAAGTTTTCAGCATTACATTCCCAGCAAGGGTACTTGGATGCCCAGTGGGGAAGCTTCAGGTGGTTGCTGAAAAATTCGTGGTCCCCTTGCACTGCCCAGATGTGAGCCTTGTACCCTTTGGGGTGCAAAGGCTGCCCTGCTTTTCCAAGCAGCTTGCTGCCCTTTCCCAAGGGCCTGCCATCTGGGCCATGAGTTGGATGAAACCCTTTTCCAAGAGCTTCAAAGGACCATTTCAAATATTTCCAAATGGTGGGCCAGGTGTCCCTGGTTGTACAGCTTTTGGGGAAGGCAGCCAGCAGCTGGTGCTGCTTCATGCTTGCCATATCACCCAAAAAACAGCCCCATGACCATACCAACATTGTATCTCTTGTTTGGTACTCCACTCCATCCCCATATACAAATATGGGAATGGAGTGGAGTTGCCAATGCTTTTCCAAGCACATGGGATGACCTTCTAGTCTGTCATCCTTGGTTGTTTGCACTCCTTTCCAAAACTTTTCCAAGGTGGAAAGTTTCTTTGAAGAACTCAGGATAATGTTCCCCAAGATGTGCAAACTGAAGATGGGGGAGGTACACTGATGCAAGCTCAACCTTTTCCAAAGAAGTCTTGGGATCAATGCACTTCACTTTGATGCCAAAAGGTTCAGGCAGCATCACATCAGAGCAGAACTTGTTCAAGATCTGCCTGTGGCAGTTTCCTGGCTGGGCACCCCAATTTCCACATTGGGCCAGCTTCACCAATTCTGGGTGATCTGCTCCATCTTGCAAAGCCAAGTTTGCCAGCTCCCTGACCATGACAGCAGAGAGGCTGCCAGAAGCCCAGAGATGGAGCAACTTGCTGGCCAATGGTGATTCATGCTTTTCCAAGGCATCTGCCTTTTCCAAGGCTTTGTTGCCTTTTATGGCGTTTCTGCCAGATTCTTGTTCCAGCTGCCAGCCCCTGAGCCTTTTAGCCATAGCTTTTCCAAGCCTAAAATCAGCAACAGACAAACAGCTATATACAAAAGGGATCCAAGCTAGTAGCAGCTGAAGCCAAATTGCCAAGGCATGCATTTTTTCATGATGGCAGCTGCAGTACCACACCTCCCCTATAGCCCCAGTGAGCACTCATTTTTCCTGCAAGTGCCCCTGTAAGTTTATAATATGCCACCAACCCCTGTATTAGAGGTCAGGCTGCCATGGGCCACACACAACTGGGAAACAACAAATGGTTCTTTGCATGAAGACTGGTGTGCATGCAACTTTTCCATATAAAGTCAGTGTGTGGCCCATGTAGTTTGCCCTCTCAGTGTGGCCTTTTCCAAGACCAGCTGTGCGCTTTCTGTTGCCAAAGGCATTTTCCAAGGCCCTTGGTCCCAACTTGCCTTTTCCAAGGCTCCTGCTGCCCCCTGAGGGACCTTTTCCAAGATCACTTGGCTTTGGAGGAGGAGGAGGCACCCCCCAAAGCCAGCAGTCTTAGTTTCATCCTTGGCAGTCTTGACCACTTGAGCCACCTCCATCAGCTGCCCCTTCACTGGATCATCTTGCAGCTTTGACTTTCCAGTCAGCAAGGTCTTGATCTTCTGCAAAGCTTTTCCAAGCTCCTTGCTCAGATCATTGGCTGTGGTCTTGCCTGCTTTGGTCAGCTTGGAACCTGCTTTTTCCAAAGCTTCTTCCAAGTCTGACATTGTTGCAGACACCATATTCCTGGCAGTCCTGCAAGCCTTGGCAAGCTTCTCATGGGGATCAGGCTCATCCTTGTCCTCCTCCTCCTTGATGGCTCTGCCCCTGCCTCTTCTGCCTTTTCCAAGGGACCCCTGGCCTTTTCCAAGGCCCTTGGCACTACCTTTTCCAAGGCCTTCATCCACAAACAAGGAATGGCAGTCAGTGCTGAAGAGGTCTATGAACTTTTCCAAGTCCTCATCCTCAGGCTCAAACTCAACACCACTCTGCCATTCCTTCTGCCTGGCTGTGTTGATTGCTTTGTGCCAATTCTGGGTATCTTTGTATTCAAAGGTACCAGAAGTGTAGGGGCACTCTGTCCAGATCACCTTTCCAGACTGGAGATGCATCTCCAGCTCTTCTGGGCTGTACCTGGTAAGCATTTGGAGTTCGGTTTCCCAGTTATCAGTCTTAGTGACAACTTCTCCCACAGAAACCCTCCTGGAGGCTTGGAGAAACTGCTTGCCTTCCTTTTCCAAGAGCCATTTGCAAGCAGCAATTCCTTTCTCCTTCTTGCCAAGTTGGGCATGGGCCTTTTCCAAGGCCTTGTTCCCTCTGAGGGATGCCTGGTGCTTGGCCCAGAGTTTGCTCTTATCAAGCTTGGACAGAGATCCATGCAAGATTGCAGCACCCTGGTCTGCATCACCTTCAGCCTCCTCAGCTGTAGCTTTGACCTTGTCTTTGATGGTTCCTGGTTTTTCCAAACCATCTCCATCATTGCAGCCAGGCTTCTTCATGGGCTTTTCCAAACCCTTTCTTCCAGATGACTTTTCCAAGCCTCTCTGGTTGGAAGGCTTTTCCAAGCCTTTCTTCTGGGGAGACTTTTCCAAGCCATTTTTCTTCTTCATTGTTTTCATAACTTTTTTTTGGTGCCATAGTACCACTTGACACCCAAAACTGGTGACTTTTCCAAGCACAAAAGCACTTTTGTCTTCAATTTGCTTTGATCCAAAAACAGCTGCAGGTGCAAAACATGTTTTTGGCATTTTATTGTTTTTATTGTTTTATGTTTTGGGCATTGGAGCCACATGTGAAAAACATATAGTTTTCACAAAATATCTACTTTATTTTCACAAAATGAATCAAAAACACACAAAATAAATCAAATTTTCCAAAACTACAACACACTTTTTGAAAATCAAATTTGTGGTATGTTTCATGTATTTTAATTCATATTGGTATATACATATGTAAACATATTGAGCTAATAAAAAAAAGCTAAAAACATATTGTATTCTTTTTTTTATTATGATTGAACCAAATATAGTATAGTATGCTTAAAAATTAAGCATTTTGAACTAAATATATTTTTGAAATCAAATTGTTTTAGTGGTAAAAACAAAGGTAATAATAAACAAAACATGGTTATACATATTATATTTTTAATTTCACAGTTTATTAGTGCACTAAAATGACTTATAATAAAATATTGCAAGCATTTCTGGTACTTGAAAACCAACTCATTGAACTATATTTGTTTTGCAAAACATGAACTACATATAAATATATGTAAAGCATTTATTTAAATGATTTTGTGTGAAACAAATAATATGTAATTGTAATATTTTTATTTTTTTGGTTTATGGCAAAATAAAACAAACAACAAAAATATTTAAACAAAATAAAGGTTTTCAAACTTGACAAAACTTGATCAAACTTGATCAAATTTGATCAAATTTTATTTTTTCTTTTTTGTTTAAACAAATTATTTTTCTCAAAATAAAGAATATATATTCCAGAATATATAGTTTTATTTTCTGAAAATAAATATATATTGTTTGTTTTTTAAATTTGGTGTGATAAAGATATTAAATATTGATACTGTGGTTTCTTATTTATGAGAATCAAATTTCAAATCTAAGATATTGAAAACAGTTGTCAATTTCATGTGCCAACATGTTTCACAGAAAACAAATGTAAGTTTTTTACTTTCTACCGATTAAAATCCCTTTGCCAAAGGAACCATAACCGACAAATTTGATTATTTAAAAACAATGCAGTTTTAAATATATTTTCTGAATCACATGAGTTAATTAATAGGCATTGCAGAAAAATAAAATACTACATATCTGAAAATTAAAAAACTACATAAACAAAAAAATGTATATAGGAAAAACCAAACCACACCATCCATATATTCTATGAACCCAAATTTCCCAAGAGAAACTCCCCCAAAAACAGTAAATGTATTTTCTCCAGAAAAAAACAGAATGTTTCTAAACAAACTGCTACACAAATAAACTACACCACAAAAATCAACAACAGAAGCAAGTTGACAAGAAAAGGCCCTTAAACTAATTGCTGCACAAAAAAAATCCCAACACAAACTCCCAGTAACAGTAAGTTCCCAGAAGGATGCTCTTAAACAAACTACTGCACACACACCCAAAAACATTGTTCCCAATACAAGTTCCCAAAAGAAGTAAAGAAAAAATATAATTTTGCACCTTCAAGATTTAAATGTGTTTTGTCAATCATGTGTTGTTTTCTCAATATATTTTTTCAAATTTATACATATATATATATATTGATTTATTTATTTACCAAATAAATATGTTATATTATATTTAATTTTCTAAATATCTTACTGTAATTGAATTAATTTAATTTATTTTTTATTTGAATTATTTTTTTTCATTTATGCCAGTCTGTGACCAGCTGGCAGTGTTTGCCAGCCAGTCTTTTAAAAAACAGCTGCAAGCCCCAGCTGACTGTACTGTACAATGGCTTGAGCAAAAAAAAACAGACATGGATGGGCTGCAGTGAAACCAAAAAACAACAAAAGACTATCATTTTTTTCATGTAGTTTTTTGTTTAAATACAAAAGGGTATAATTTGGTAAGATGTGTTTTGTCATTTATATATTTATATGTTATATATATATATTTAAATCACTGCAGCCCAATCCATGCCTGTTTGTTGCTTGAGCTTTTCCAAGCCCATCATGCACTGCCTCTCATTGAAGGCTTTTCCAAGCCAATGACCTTGCTGGGCTTTTCCAAGCCAATTTGGCATTGGGCTTTTCCAAGCCCATGTGGGATTAGGCTTTTCCAAGCCCATCTGCCAGGTGCAGCCAGCCTTTTCCAAGACCAGGGGCCCAGCAGTCTTTTCCAAGACTACTGAGCATTGGCCCCCACCAGGAAAGCATCCACAGCTTTCCAAAAGGTGGGGAAGGCCCCCTTGGCTGCCTTCTTCTGTGAGACCTGGTAAGCATCAATGCCCCAGGCCTCACATTCCTGGCAGATATGCCAATTGTCATCAGAAATGGCAACAGCATCCCACTGCCAGGCAAGATCTGCCTTCCCACCCTCACCACATTTCTTCCAGCAGGTTTCTTTCCCAAGGCCCTGCTGGTGAATGTGGTCTGGGATCATGGCATCCATGTCCACCAGGACTTGCCTTTTCCTGAAGGCAGTGTCCACTGCAGAGAGCAGGATCACTCTGCAGTGTTCCTGCAGCTTTTCCAAGCCTGCCAGGTTGTCCTGGCTCACAACATCATCCTTTTCCAAGGTGTTGTGCCAGTCAACCACCACCACAGGCTTTTCCAAGCCCTTGGTGGCACTGCCATGGGTGGTGCTGCCCTGGGACTTTTCCAAATCCTTGGGCTTGGACTTTTCCAAGCCCTGGGCAGGCTTGCTCTTCTTTTTTTTTGCATTCCTTTTCAAAGGTGGCTGTTGGCTTTTCCAAGCCAGAAGAAGAGCTTGCAGCAGCAGGGGTGGGCACAGCCTTCCTTGGCTGGCCACTCTTGCCCCTGTGCTTGGCGCCCCCTGCCCTGGGCTCATCAGAGGTGGAGAGCTGTTCCAATTTCTTGGTAACAGCATCTGCCATCCTCTCCTGGCACCTTGCTTTTGCCTTTTCCAAGGCTTCCAGGTGCTTGGCCAGGACAGTGGGGTCAGTTGGGTCTGCCTTTTCCAAGGCTGACCACTGCATCCCCTTCCTTCTTTCATTCCTGGCCTGGGAAGTGGTCCCATGACCAAACTTCCTCCCCTTTTTGTTGGGGGGCCCTTCAGGCTGGTCCATCTTTTCCAAGACTTTGCAGTTCAGGAGGGATTTTCCAACCCCTTGGGTTTTTCCAAACCCAGTCTCAGGGACCAGGCTTTTCCAAACCCAAAGCCATGCTTCAGCAGCAGAGCTTTTCCACGCCCACCAACAGCAACAAGCTACAAGTGGTGTTGTAGTTGTATGTGCTGACTGTGAAGTCTAGTTACAAAGTTGTGTTATAGTGGTTGTTGTTTTCTTGCCGACTTTTGTTGTTGGTGAACATGTGTATGCCTGTGCAAGTTGTGTGCTGTGCTGTGCAAGTTGTGTGTGTGTGCGTGTGCATGTAGCATGTGTGGTGACATGGTCATGCATGTAACCTGCTCAAGCATGGCTGCAGATATTCATTCAACATCAACAAGCATGCAGTTACCCTGTGGCCCCCACTAGCTACCAGGTTCCTAGCCAGTACTATACAACCAGTTACCCACCCAGTAGAGAAGCAGCAGCTACCTTTTTCCTTTCAAAATTGCTGATGCACTTCAGCTGCACTTGGCCCTTTTCCAAGGGCATGCATGTCCTTTTCCAAGAACAGGGTTGTCCTTTTCCAAGGATAAGTTGCATGTCCTTTTCCAAGAACATGTGCCAAGGCCTATGGACTGTACTTTTCCAAGAGGCCCTTCCTCATGGCCAAGGCTTCAGCTTTTGTCAGGTTGTCCTTTTCCAAGGCACACCTGATCTTACCAATAATGGCAAGGTAGTGGATGGACATATTCTGAGTCACCTCAGCAATGAGATGCAATTTGCCACCCCCCACCCTACCTTGAAGGTAAGATCTTGGCTGGGGCTTGTTAGCATCTGTTTGCTTGAGATCAACCCAAGGTTCCCTTTCTTTGGGTTCATCAGCCATGGCCTTGCCTGGCTTGCTCTTGCCTTTTCCAAGGCATGCGGCAGGCTTTTTGGCAGGTTTTGCCTTTGGCTTTTCCAAACCATAGCCCATGGCTGCATGCAACCTGCTACCTGCTCTCCTCAGGCACATCACCTGGGAGGAAGATGCACTTCTGGCTTTCTTGGAGGGGCTGCTGAACATCCCAGGGAAGCCTGCAGAGTCCAAGCTCACATCACTGATTCTGGGAGCCAGCTTTCTTTTACCTTTTCCAAGGGCCTCCTTGCCAACTTTTCCAAGCTTCCCTGCATCTTTGCTAGGCTTGGCTTTTCCAAGCTTGGCCTTGGCAGATGCTGGTGCTTTTCCAAGCACATGGGCCTTTTCTTGAAGTGATGCTTTTCCAAGCTCACTTGTGGCTGCTTTGCTCTTAGCAGAAGGTGCTTTTCCAAGCTCCACTTCTGCTGCTGTCACTGGCACCAGGGCCAGCTCTGTTTTGTTGGGCATTTTGAACTTTTTCAAGCCCACCAGCAATTCATGGCACTGGTCCCTGGTGAGCTTGGCAGCCACAGACATGAGAGCTTTGCTGCCCCTGCCAAGTTTCCTGACATGTGCCAGGAGGCAGTTCAGCCTCTCCACCTTCAAATTGGCCCACACCAGCCCAGTATGTTTCCCCAGGTTTATATCTGGGTTCTCTGCCAACAAAGACAGGAGAGCCTGTCTCAGTGGCTGGCTGTGGATCAAGCCACTTGGCTCCAGATCCAACAACCCTGTCCATAGCTTCCTGGTGGCATGCAAAGCCTTAGCATTGGGCCCAGAGCTGGAGCACATATGCTCATAGGCCCCCAGGTCAGCCAGGATATCCTTGTGCTTTTCCAAGCACTTAAAAACCAAGCCAACATCCACCAGAGGTTTGGCTTCATGTCTGGGTCCTCCCCTGGACATTGGCCTGGCTTTTTCCAAAGCCTTCCCAGACTTGGGCCTTTTCCAAGACTTGGGCCTTTTCCAAGACTTGGACCTTTTCCAAGACCTGGGCCTTGACTTTTGCAAGGTTCCAAAAGTAAGCGACAAAAACAAACTTTGAGCCAAAACTGCATGTATGGGTGGTGGACATGTCAACCATATGCACACATGAAGCAGCCAATGAGAGATCCAGATAGGTCAGAAAAGGTAAGGAGAGAAATCAATAATTTTAAAGATATAAATCAAGATTACAAAAAATGAAATCAAGAAACATATCAAGATGAAAATCAAGAAAAAATCAAGATATAATCCAGAAAAAAAAGAGAAAAAACGTGATTTCGGAGTGTCAAAAAAAAACATCAATATCTCAGAGCATCCAAATATTGATTCTAATCAATATGCGATGCTCAGGGTGGGTATGGATCATAGGTATGGATCATGTCCTCTAAAGGGGTATGGATCATGGGTATGGATCATGGGTATGGATCATGGGGTATGGATCGCATGTGCTACCGGGGTATGGATCGGAACCTTACATTTTGAGCCGCAGCCATATATGTTCCAACATATTCTATGAAGTGGTGCGGCATGGTGCTGCCTTTGTGAAGGTTGCTCACAGATCCGTTGGATTTTCATGCGGCAATGCTCTGTTGCGCCAATTTGAATTGAGAAGATTTGAGAAAGAAGCGATGAATCTATGAAGTTTCGTGGGAGAAGGTTTTTTTGTGGGATATGCGTTCGGACCTCACTTTAGGTTACCGGGAGGCCTCAGAAGCGTACCAAAGTGTCATGTTGAAATGGAAGGTGCACAAGAACGCATATCAAGCGTCCCAGCTACTTGTCCTGGCTCAAGCCCTGTACCAAACATAAATATGTATGCTATATATGTCATATTGCTCTTCCATTCGATGGGTGAAAACCAGCAAACAGGCAAAAAAAAACGGTGGTCGCGACATGAGACCCAAACCCGGCAAATCTTCAGCAAATCTAACTTTTCACCAGTCGGATCAGAATGTATGCCATACAGAACGCCAGAACTTTTGCCAGGTAAAATTTGCAAAAGATTTGCCAGATAGAACGCCATATTTGATGCCAGATAGAACAGCCGAAGCGACACCAGAAGAAATTACAGATAATAGAATGCCAGGGTTTATGTGACGGGAGGGTCGGTCGAAGCAAAGAATTGTTTTAAGTCTTTGTTTGTTGTTTTCGGTCTTTTGGTTTTGTTTATTTCTCAATAAGCCTTTGTTTTTTTCTCAGTTTGATCACAATCAAAAAATTCTGATCACAATCAGAAAGTTCTGATTGTGATCAGAAAATTCACTCAATAAGCGTTTTTTTTTCTCAATTTTGCATCAAAAATAAGCAAAATTGAGAAAAACAGCGCTTATTGAGTGAATTTTCTGGTTACAATCAGAATTTTCTGGTTGTGATCAGAAAATGTTGATTTGCATTTTTTTTGGATAACAATCAGAAAATTCTGATCACAATCAGAAAATTCTGATCACAATCAGAAAATTCTGATCACAATCAGAAAATTCTGATTTGCAAAAATTGTTTGGAACAATCAGAAAATTCTGATCACAATCAGAAAATTCTGATTTACATTTTTTTTGGATAACAAGCAGAAAATTCTGATCACAATCAGAAAATTCTGATCCTTGATGTTCAAGTTGGAGGCTTAAGGTTCAAAACCTGTAGAATCAGAAATGTTCGGATACACGTTCCAAAGTCACAAGTCACCAAAAACAAACGAACAATGCATCAGAAAAACCACTTGATAGTAATATAGAAACGCTTAAAGCAATGCCACGATCAGAATTTTCTGAAAACCAGCTCGCGCGAAACTTAGTAGATGAATCAGTGGAATCGCGCCCCCATTTTGACGGATGTTTTTCCATGTAATTTCCAGCTGCCTGGCGGTCACGATTCCCAATCTTGTCTGTCTTGCAAAAATCCATGCCAAGGATTTTTGCACACAGTCATCTTTTCATATCTTTTCTTGTCACATTTTCCAGTTGCATTTATTTCCGTAGAGGAACCTACGCCTTGTTTTCAAGGTCGAAGCACTGCTTGTTTAAAGATGTGCGGCGGTCTTGAATTTTTGGTAGCATGATATAGCATGTTTTCACAGTTGCAGCGGAACTGCGAGCACATGCTTTTGAAATATGGAGTATGATTGAGTTGGTTCAAGGAATTCTTGAAATAGGCCGTTTGTTTTGAAGTTGATAACAAGGTGAACACCTTTCGCAATCGAACGCATCCAGTGCAGTCATTTTCTCGGAACCTTGGCGCGCACTCAATATCCCTCCACACCATTCCCCGCAAGCATGTCGCGTATCTTGTTTGGGAATTTCCTTCTCAGAGACCTGTGACCCAGTGACCTAGTGGGCATGGTCATGGGGATCATTCAAACGCAGTCACTGGATCACGATGTAGATGGTCAGGATCAGCGAATTCAAACCTCAAAACATGTCTGGTGACAGCAGATCCAACTATGAAATCGCACAATTCTTCTGAAAGTTCATGGCTATTGACGGCTAGGTTACTTTTACCTGACCCAAAGTCAAAAATTCAGGGTTTATTCCATGAACCGGCCAAACAACTCCAGCAAACGCAAGCAATATCTAGCCCCATTGAACCCATGAGCCCACTTATGCACCATTCCCTTTTGGGGCGAATAAACCATATTCCCAAGAGCAGTACCTGTTGGATTTCAATTTGAGTGCGCACTGTGCTTGTCGAAACGCTGGAACCCTGGAAGCTTTAGGTGCTGTTGGATTGCAAAGCTGTGCTAACTTTGTGTTGGGCTATGAGCCAGGACACACACTTGGGCGGCTGGAAAGTTTGTTGCGCATGTCACCACCAAGGACATCAATGGGCCACGCAAAAGCAACGGAATTCCGAACCTAGGGCCAAGCAGTGGCTTTTGGTGAGTACAGCAAGGTTAACTATCGGACCTAGGATTTGGAAATTGGTAGCATTTCTTGGGTCATTCGCGTGATTCTTAGATCATTTTGCTCTGAACCTTTCTACGTCTCTTTCATGCCATACTGGTAGTGGAACCGTGAAGAGGGCTGATCAAGGTGGCTTGCGATTGTTTATTGCCTCTGTCAAACGATTGCAGACATAATCACATGTTGCCCCTCTGTTACAAGATGCACGAAGGGGGGGGACTCCAAAGAATCCTTGAGAGCTGTGAAACCAAACATATCTGCGGTGTCCCTGTGTTTTGATTCAGTTTTGATTGCTCTTGAAGACATGTTGGATTCCCAGTCCCTTTGAACACCTTCATCGTTGAACAGATCCAGCGTGAATTCTTCCGTATTCCCTTGCCACAACTTGTTGCGCAAGAGCAAGAAGCCACCATTTGTCCAGGCGAAAGCGAAATGTCAGGAAATTGAAGCTTTGGACCCGATGGTGGAACATCCTCACAGCACCAAACAGTCAGCCGTTCACAATACATGACGATTCATGAAGATTCATGGGAAAACGACTAAACCTCTTGAATGCACACTGTACATCTGCGCCCATGTGTGATTTATGATACGCATAAGAGACAGTACGCATAAGATACGCATAAGATACGCATAAGATACTTGGGTATCACATTCGCCATCCTTCTCCATCCTTCGCATATCTTGTGTGGGTTTCAGAGCACTGCCTGGCAGATTGGGGCACCTGTCTGAACTCCATGATGGTAAGGCAACTGTCGCATAGGTCACGATTGCCAAAAAGCCGACGACGAAGACAATCAGCAAGGACACGCCTCTAAAGGACACAGCAAAACTCAAGGTTTGACTTGGAAATATCTGGAGTTGGGTTGATGAATTGGATATATATATATATATATTTATTTAGGACTGCAGATAATTGTATTCATTGCATATAATTGCAAGATATGTTGTACCCCCTTCGCAATCAAATGGAAGCGCGAAAGAAGAAACTCCAAATGTACCCAATGGACTGAAGCCATCAAACCATTGGAAAACCGAACTTGTGATTTTGTGCTTCTAAGGGGGTCAGGCCAAATGAACTATCTGCTATCTGTCCATCTGTCCATCTGTCCAAATGTCTCTACGTAAAACATGTATTTACATATCTGCACTTGTAGATGTATACATACCAAGGGAAAGAAGGAGAACACACTTAACACATCCATCATCATCCATCCAATCTTGTCCTTTTCCGGGACGCCTAGTGGATCCAAGTCTGCAACTGGGTGTGTGAACTGCGGATGAGTCTTGCGCCCCATGAGCCCCAGTGCCTGCTGCCATCATGGTGGCTTGCTCACCTTCGCCACAGGTGATGCTGGAGTACTTCACCAAGCCTTTGGCACCAAACCATGATGGCCATGATGGCCATGATGGCCATGATGGCCGGAAAACAAAGTGGAAAATTGAAGCTTTGGTGTGTTCTTCATCGGCAGAACCCTCCTGAGGGTATGGGCGATCAACCTCTGAGATACCCGCAAACTGAATGGTTATCAAATCTACAGCGAAGCATTGCCAGGAGATGGTGGCTGCTAGGTTTTGACACATCTCCTATTGGCAGGATACAGTGTATGTGGCCTTTCGGAACATCCACCTCATCAAAACAACAACCTTCACGCTTAGAAAAATGAACCAACTTTCCGACTATGAGACGGGGCAAGATTGAGACCATAGTTTTCCAATCGTTGCTGAATACTCTCCGGAGTCAAATGAAAACTCACGACGCAGGCTCCGTGACAATTGGCTGCCTGAGTCATCCATGGCTTTCCACCATTCTTGTTGTCGTCTTTTATTGCGCTTTTAGGCTGCATTCAAACTTATTGAATCCATTTGGTACACACTTCTGCAAGTCTTCCTATGCACAACTGATCATTACCACTCTAGTATATTTCGATCAACATTTTGCACAACAACGAGATGCCGTTGGTCCAGTAAATGCAAGGCCTCCTTGTTCACAGGCTATGGGCTATCAGACGGCTATCAGTAGTACCAATTCACCTGCTAACCCCTGGCTTAATGTCAAAACTTCAAACTTATCAGCTCAACTCAGCTCAGTTCAAAGCCACACACACATACACACACACATGTGGATTTTGAATGATTTCCAAAGTGCCGAAGCGACCGTGGTCAGAGTGCTGCTGAAGAACTGTAAGAGCCATTGGGATGGACATAGCATGTCCTTGGATCTTGAAACCAAAGCCAACCCGCAGTGGAACGATTTTGGAAGATGGACAGATCGGATTTAGATGGAGACCTACAAACAAGGGTGGTGGCAGGGTTCTTTGTGACCTGGACCTGAGAATCACACCGGAATTCTACAGAATCGACATCATTAGATGATCGCGGTACAATCTTTGCTCACCCAGTGTGGTGCCTGGAACAGAACTTGTCACGATGAGACGTGTTGCTAGGGGTTGCTTGAGTCCACGGCCCGAACGGCGTGCACCTTCACTGGAAAAGCATTTCGCTCCAAGGCCACACACTTATCACAATCTGCGTCACCAAAGGCCTTGAATTCTTCCAAAAGCACCCCATTTTCGCCATTTTCATTATCTTTTTGAATTTGCTTCGAGATTAGGATTCCTCCCCGCATCCGAGCACTTGGCCGTGCGGTCCAAGAGGCATACTCTGCAAAGCCACAGTGCTCATGATAGCAAAACTGGCCTGCCGCCAAGTTATGTTCATGGAATCAATGGAATCCTATCAGGCCACATGATCTACATGCTGTACCCATGTAATTCATTTGACTTGTGAATCTACGAAGGGGAGATGAAAAGGCTTTCAATTGCTGATTGCCCAGGCCACCACCATGAAACGAAATAGCTCTGCCGTCACCCAGCCTGCATGTAATGACCAATCGTGTTGGCTGTCCTGAGCACAAAGAATCACACAGTGTTGCTGGGAAACAGCGCTGATCAACGTATAGCTTCCAAGCTACAAAACCATGTGAACATGTGCAGTGTCCAAACCGCTCATAAGGATCATAAGGGCGCGAAGATTGGGATTGGCCAAGACATGAAAAACAAAATGCCCTTAAGATGCTCCAGCAAACACCGACGCGGAAGGCACTTCATGTGCCTGCATTTCCCTCAGAAAAATGCTGCTAAATTTCTTTGCCGGCCGCCATTGCAACCATTTGGGCAAGCATTTTGAGATGAAGAACAATGCCTGGCGTGCAAAGTGAGTCCGTGAGCGGATAGTTGGTATGCACTGTATGCACCTTTTCTGTCGGCACAAAATATGTGTCACCTTGGCAGGGTCCTCATTTCCGAACCAAACGGAAGATGTGGGTGTTCTGCACCCGTGCTGGAACAAACCGACTGTTGGATTTCCAAGCAATGCTCAAATATACAGAAAAGGTGTAACAAGACACTCCAATTCAAAATTTCGAAGTGCAAACAGGCATGACCGAGGCATGACTTTGTCCATACTACATGGCATGTCAAGCGACACCAAACCGCAGCTGCTTTGATTCTGATTACGCCGGCAGGCACGACAATTGTTGCCAACACCCAAACATGTGTCAAACTTGTCATGAGAGAAGTGCAAAAAGAGATACAAAACCCCAAGAGAAACTCCCAGGGACCGGCTGGGGTTTACTGACAGGTGGGCAGAGTTGCGCCCTTTCAATCTTAAGAAATGACACCTGTGATTGCGTACCGCTTTCAGTACGGATTTCTTGCTTTTTCATCCAACAACTGAATCCCGTCGCCAACAACATTTAGCCAGACTCATTTTACTACTTGACATTGCCCTAGCTTTGATCTATCTCTATCTTGGTTGGCCATGTAGATCTCCTACAGGATTCCTGTGATTTTTAAACGCCAGGTGCCCAATTTGAATCAAGCCACACACATCCATGCCATTCCTGTGGGGAACACGAGCACCTGGATGCTGATGGATGTGAAAGCCAGCAAAGCAAAATCTGGAATGCCAGAATGACTAGAACGAATAGAATGACTAGAATGAGTAGAATGAATCCGCCGGCCTGCCGGCGTGTCTTGTGGATCTTGCTTGTTCGTAGTTGTACTGTTTGTTTTGTCTTTGGTCTTTGTCTAGACTTTCCCCTTGGCGCGGATTTTTGCCTCGTCTAACTTGAACCCGCCCCCCCCTCCCGCCCTTCATCATCCGCCTGTCGGGAAACTTGGAATGATCTTCCACACAACTTTAAGGGAGCAAGGCCATCTATGAACCGGAATCCAATGTGAATCATTGCAATGGCTTAGGCGACAATCAAATGATCGTCTGGAACTCTACGGGGTCGGGTCTGCAATCGCCTCCTTTCAACTGACACTTAGAGACCCTGATGACTGTTTGTCAGCGCATTCCAAGTTCATGGACGTGTCCATGCAAAAAGGCGACTGAACTAATGGAACCCTCAAAATCACGAAGGTGCAACGGAAACTAAGCGGGGAAGAGCTTCATGCGGCTCAAGCGTGTTCATGTGGATTTCACTATCCAACATTGTCCAACGGCCTACAGCATGCTACAGCCTGGTTCGCCACATTTCCTCAGTTGAGAGTCCACAGTCATCATGGCAATGATCGCCACAGTCCTGAGCAAAATGAATATCTTGAAACCGCTCAGGCAATGTCTTCAACGGGGGCTAGATTGAAACCTCCCCAACATGAAAGCTGCGATAATCTGCGATATTTGGTTGATTTGACCTTCCTTGGGAGAAAGAGCCTTGCGCCTGTATCAATGGCCAAGATGCCACGCTTGAATTAAGTAGAGCATGGAGATCCACATAAGTAGATCGGTAGGTGGATCAATGGGTAGGTATGGAATGTAAAGACAGGAGCGACATATCCAGGCATGGATGTATTTGGTTATAAATCTCACAGTTCCCATATCTTATCTGATATATGCACCAGTTGAGATGCAACAATATACAATGAAATAGACATACAAACATGAAGGATGCAAAACCGATAGACAAAGAGATAGCAAACAGGTATACGGTATAGGTTGGTAGGTAGATAGCGCAGTAGATAGAGATATGCAAACCACTTGCGAACACTGTCTTCAAGGTTCAGCCCAAGGGCATTGCTGTGACTCGTGACCATGAGATTATCATGAGATGTTGGTCGATGTTGGTTTTGTCAGTTCTGAGTTCATCACCATTTTCCTCACGGCCCAAGTCGGCCCAAGGCACTGAAACCACATAATGGCCAAGCCAACAGAGACCCCCCAAGTCTGTCGAGCTGTTGCCTTGGCGATGGGATGCCATGGGATGCCATGGGATGCCATGGGATGCCACATGGGATCCCACAGCTTCAACGAAGGTAACGAAGGTGTCCCCAGCATTCAGCCGGATCGGGAAGAAAATGCAGCAGAGATCTACAAAGATCCAGCTGAGCTGCGATGGCATCGATTTTTGGATTCATGAAGTAGTAACCACCTGGACACTGGAGAGCTGTGGCACTTTGGCAGTCACGAAGCAAAAAGTGGATCACTTGTGGAGAACTCATGTCAAACATAAGCTTCACATTGCGAGTTCACATGAGTTTCACCTATTCTCAGTATGGTCTGACAAGTTGCAGAGCAAAAAAAGGCAACCACAGCATGGATGCATTCTGAGACTGGAAGCCTGCAAGAAATCTGACATGCTCTTGGGCAAATGTTCAACCATGTTTTGCCTTTTATTTGCATGTAAGACACTTGAGACGTACAAGCACAACATGAAGAAGCATATGTCTTCAGTCAATGAAGAAGAGTCATTTCAAGAGATAGTTCCTCAGATTTAAGACCCATCGAGATATGTCATACTTCCAACTTATAACTTAATTACAACAAAGGTATTCTTTCGGAAAGCCATTCACCCCAGGGCACCTATCAATGCGCAGAAGAACCTAATGACGTCCGACCACCAAGCACGGTGTGATTTGCACAGATGTCACCAATTGTGACATGATGTAGCATGGTATGTGCATCTCAGTGCATCAATTTTGTGCATAGCATGACCTGGTGACAATCTTATCTGCGGTCTCTGGATTTCAGTAAACATCCAGCATTGAACCTTTCAAATGTTATGCTCACCTTCTGCACAAACATCACCGACATGAGGCAATCGGTCAGGGCAGCACAGTTCACATTAGCGCCAAGGAGCAAAGGCACGCAACACCTCAAACAGCAAATTGCCATGCAAATTTCATCACAATATAATTGAATCGTTCAACCCAAATCACATTCCTCACGCGCTGACAACCAAAGCATCTCGACCCTCACCATATCTTGTCCCGCATGTGACGCTACCTATCTGGTTCACTTGTGCTGTGAAGGGCATTGAAGGGCTTCTATTAACTTCTGCGTTCCTACATTCTCTCCACAAAAGTCCAAAGCCAAAACAGTGATCTGGCTGTTAGTCACTTGACCAGTAGAGAAAGAAACGGCACCGTTTTTCTTAACCAGCAGGGGGATGTAGCAGTCCCAGATTGCTGCACAAGACTCCACCACAAAAAGCTTGTAGAGGGGTCGCAGGCTGTGCATTCGCTTCCCGTCCATGTCATTCCTGGTGCTCTGCTTTGTAGGCAGCATACGCAGCATAGTCAAACCATGTCAAACCGGTTTAGCTCCATTTTAGCTCCATACGGGCCGCTGAAAATCACCTTGATATACGAGGCCGGAGCTTGATAATTAGAGTTCACCTCCACCCGACAAACCGCTCCTGTAGGACATTCTGCGCAGATCATTCCTGCATTTGAGGGAGAGGGTCAAGGTTTCTGGGAGGTGGCTCAGGGAACTCGATTCCAAGTTGCTTCCAAAGGTTTCAGGATGTCTCGGGGCTTCAAAAAATTCAACTTGTGAAGGTTGGCATGTTCGCCATTGCCGACCGTTCCCGGCCCCTCACCAAATTGCTGAAACGCTTCAGGCCTACACGACCCCCGCTGCAAACTTCAGGTACGCC